>JAOPUA010000147.1:12319642-12331161 GCA_027122455.1 Trisopterus luscus | reverse complement strand
GTGTGTGTGTGTGTGTGTGTGTGTGTGTGTGTGTGTGTGTGTGTGTGTGTGTGTGTGTGTGTGTGTGTGTTGCGGGGGGGTGTAGTTATCTTGGGAAGCTACCTGTCGGCAGCGAGCTGAATTGTCAGAAGCGCTGTGCGTCATGCCGCTTGGCTCCTGGCCTTCTGCTGACTCGTGCACTTTCTCCCAGTACGTGCGCACGAGCCGCTGACCTTTGGTATCAGCGTGCGCGCTCGCTCCCTCCTCTTATCTATCTGGGCTCTTTCTCGCTCCCGCTCATTCTCCCGCGCTAGGCTTAGCCTTTGGGCTGTGAACAGTAGCATTGAAACGGTTAGCTGCTTCGTTGCATTCAAATCTCTCTCTCTCTCTCTCTCTCTCTCTCTCTCTCACACCACTGAACAGGATGTTTGAACTTCCTTTAAGATCCCCTGAAGGAATGTGTTTTTAACATTTAGTCCGACCTTGTTCTGAAAAAATAATCATTCAAGCATCTTTTAAAACCATTAGCCTTTCTATTAATTGTTTGGTTTAAGGTTCAGACGGTTAAACGTCATTTAACATAAGTCTCCCTTTAACGCGTACGCAGGGCGGCCATTTCCCAGCCTTTCATCCTAAGCTATTCATCACAACACGCGCTTAGTCTTTATTTGTTATTTCCCATGGGTGAGTCCTTCCCGATCTTCATAATAGATTCCAAGTTAACTTCCTCTAAACAAACGCTTATTTACTCATTGTGTCCGCGGAAGAAAGGGAGAGCTGTGATTGAAAGAAAAACACCAGAGGAGGAGAAAAAGGCTATTTAGAAAGTGGTAATGTTCATTGAACGCCTGATTCCCACGAGAGTGACCTGCCTGTTGATTCATAACCGCACACCATTAAGAGCCGGGAAATAAACACAAATGCAAATAGGCCGGTGGCCTCATTAATTAGAAGCGAACGCTGAGTGGTATTAATTTGGAAATTCCATTACTTTAACAAAATTAATCAATTATATAAAGAAATTCATTAATGGCCCTGTTTTTTTAGGTGACACACAGCACTACACACCGGGGGCTGGAGATGACAGCGGCCCCCCTTAATGGTGAGTTAGAGGAAGAAAACAAAAAACACAGACGCCATTTATGCCATGAAAAGAAACAACGTAAATTAAAACGACAACAGTGGAAATGCGACATGCCTTGTGGCATTTATTTCCAAGTAATAGCGTTGAGCAGAGTAGGGCGTCACTAAGTGTGTGTGGGCTGCATGCAGACCAGGGCATTAGAGGATACATTATGGAGAGCCTTAAAGGCACCGAGCACCGGCTAAGCTAACATTTAGAGTTCTGAATAATAGCAAGATGTAAAAGGGAGGAAGAGAAACACTAGAGAGACGACGTGAGTGGGAGCAGGACGGGCGTGGGGGAAGCTGGACTCCCTGCTGAAAGACGATCAACCAGCGCCGCAGTGCTACAGATCTGTGTGAGGGGCAACGCTCCTCATGTTCCTGAAGATAGCAGAGCAACTGTTTAATCATGTCCCATTAAAAAGGGGAGAACACAGACAGCATGCTCTTTTCCCCACGAAAAGTACGACTCCTCCTAGCAGTTGATACCAAGAACTATACCGCTAACATCGTCTAAGAAATTCAATTGAATCCTGTGTGGAGTGTGAGGCGCAGAAATAACCAATACGTGCTAACATCACCCTCACACGCCATATGCTCCTGGTCCTCCGTGGGTTTCTTTATTTTTACACTCACCACTGGTCGTAACTGGGACCGGGTCGTGCCGTGCATTGTTAATTCCCACTCTGGGTCTTTCATCACTGTCTAATTGCGCCGTAAAAATAGGCAATCCGTGCACAGATGCGGAGTTGCAAGGGATCAAACCAGAGATAATGATTAAAATGGACTCCCTCCTCCCTGCTACCCTCCCAAACACCACCACCCCCACCACCACCACCACCCCCCCCACCACCACCCCCCCCCCCCCCCCCCCCCCCCCCCCCGCTGGCCTCTTAAATCCAAATCTCCAGTCTCCATCTGCACTAATTGCCCGTTTGGCCTAATCATACAAACAGGGGTGAATGCTAAACAGGAGAACTCTTCCCCCCTCTTTCTGTGTCTCTTTCTCACCGTCTTTTCTTGCTCATTCTCCGAGAGTCTCTGTTTGCTCCTGTCAACACTCTTGTCCTTTCTTCAACCGCTCCTTCTCCTTCCTTACCTCCCCACTCCAGCTCCCCGCCTCCCTCTTTCCACGTTTAGTGGGGACAGCGAGAGAGTGTGAGAAAGAGAGGGAGAGGGCGATAGAGAGAGAGATAGAAAGAAAGAAAGAGAGAGAGAGAGGGTGATAGAGTGCGAGAGAGAAAGAAAGAGAGAGAGAGGGAGAGAGAGAGAGAGAACCTGAAAAGCCTGACTAGCCACTTCAGGGAACCAAAGGCATGAGGTAATCCAACCAGGACTGTGGGCCTCTTTTGTCCAGGGCTCTCTGGGCTTCCCACAGACCCCCATGTGGGAAAACAAGACCACCGGTCAGCATTCAACAGGAAACATTAGACTGAATAATCAGGTTGACAGGTGAAGAGGCGCTCCTTTGTGATGGCAAGGGGAAAACATGGAGGAAAAAAAGAGAAAAAGACAAAAGAAAGTTGTGTTGTTTTCCGAGGGCCCTTGAAGGGTCTGTCGCTTTGCCAACCCCTGGCCCCCGACTAGAATGTGACGGATGAGAACCGCGTCCGACATGTTTTGCAACCCCCGCCCCCCCCCCTTTGCCCGAACCCCCCTGCGGAAACTCAAGGCAAACGTATAACGTGAATGGGTACAGCCTCTTGATGGGAGAAGCGGTGACTGGTGCCCAGCTGCCTGGCTCGCCGGCCTACGTCCCGTTCTGGACAAATCGAGAGGGGGGGAAACGTTGTGCCTTTTTTAGACGTGGATTGGAGTGTTGCTGTTGTTCGCCTCCTAAATAACCGAGTGCGTTCGGAAAACAGGAGAGTTGTTTGCTCTCAGGCTTACTAGAGGCGGACGGTCCCGGCGCTGCTCCGCGGCACTATTCAGGGAAACACTTTGTGGAGTGCCGTAGTTTATTGATGAAGGTCTTTATTGAGAGGCGGCCAGAAGCTTCTGGGGGGTTTTCTGTATCTAAAGCCAGTGTTCAGTTCACCGTTGTTGCTCCAGACCCGTACAGTAAACTCACATCATCCAATCAAAGTGAGGGGATCGGAAATAAACAAAGAGATGTATATTTAATGCGTACTGACTCCTATAGTGTTTTTTCTCGGTGGGGCCTAGTCCTGACTGAAGCCGATGGCTGTAGTACTAGTTCAGCAGGGTCTTCAGTTAAGGACTTACGAGTTAAATACACAAGCACAACATGGAAGAGGTAAAGAGTGAAGAAGGGGAAGTGGATGTCCACCGGAACGAATGAACTCATATTTAAACAAAGCCCTACTACCAATCCCTTTTTTCTAATTTCTTCCCAGTCTTTACATGTAGGCTTATACCAATTATGTCTTGTGTACGTAAGTGTTCCTCCGTGCACTCTGCAGCCAATTCCCAGTCGGCCCTCTCTATATTTCGAGGGTGACGTTGCCTGGGGCTAATTAGACAGAGCACTCACCAGGTGTGTCTTTCAGCGGTGATGATACACCAGGGCCCTATCACTTCCACCAGCGAGCGTGACATAATATTTTCCTTAACAGTAATTAGGCTATTGATTAAGCCTGGGGGCTCCTGCTCACAGGGTGCTGGGGTTATTATTATCATACAGGACAGAAGGCGTCTGCAGGCTTCATGAAAGAAGAGAGATGGGTGGGTGGGATGGGTGGGGCGGGGGAGGCAGGCAGAGGGAGGCAGGAAGGGGCGGGGTCAGGGTTAAATAATAGTCTAGCTAGGCAAGGGGCCGATAAGAGGGTCCAGAAACGGAGAAAACACATGGGGGTAAAATAAAATGGGGGGAGGAAACCAAGAAAGTCAGGGAGAACAGGTGACGTAGTCATGCTGGACTCCTTCCATAGGGCCCACAGTACGACCTGGCAAAGATTTATCCAAATAGCAGGTTGCTTTTAATACACTATAATACTCACATAAATGTGCCTGTAGATGTAGCTAATAAAACTGATTTTTATTTTCCTTTTTTATGACCCTTCATTGACGTCGTGTTACGTGGCTTTTCATAACCGGTGACTCTCTCTCTCTCTCCCTCTCCCTCCCTCTCTCTCTCGTATTATTGACTCTGAACACAGGGATGATTTTCATCTTTGATTAACTTCAAGCTCCGATTAATGAGGAAAATATAAACTTCTGGCCCCTTGTAGTAGGGGGTTGTGTGCGAGGCGCCTAATGGGCCTTTTGCATTAGGCGGATTAAACAATCTATCTCTGTGTTCTGCGCCTGCTCCCCCACTTAGCCCACCTTGTCGCCCACCTGGGAGGAAGGAAAGACGGCCGCGCATCCCCGCCTTAATCACGCGGAAACCAGATGCTGCCCACCAGACACGTTGATCTGTCATTTGCACAAGTGGGTGCATCCCCATGTGCCCGCACATAAGCGCCCCGGCTGCTTCTCACCCCTCCAACCCCCCCATCACCACCATCAGCACCACCAGCACCAGCACCACCGCCACCTCCACACCGCCCGCCCCCTGCGGCTTAATCTCCTGCATCGAGGGAGACGGCCTCCTCATCCACCCCCATCCCTCCCCCCTCCAGTCTCATCTGTTAATCTGGAAGCCTTATCATCGCCTTTCCAGGGAGAGCACCCGCTCACTAAATCCCGCTCAAGGTCGCTTTAAAGTCAGTTCGAGGTCATTTCGGCCCCGGCGTGACGCCTGCTTTCACCCACTGCCTGCCCGGCAGGGGCCCCGAGCCGCACTCCCCTCAATCATGGGTGAATTTGCGATGCGGGGAGAAGTCGTCTCCCATATGCTAGCCAGCCCCTCGCCGCGTTTAGCCTGCTAATCCCCGCAGGAGATGGGGAGCAACAGACCATGGTAATATGGATGGAGGGGAGGAGGAGGGGGCGAGGAGGAGAGGGGAAGCGTAGGAGAGAGAGGGGGAGCGGAGGAGAGGGGGAAACGCGGCAGGAAGGAATGGAAAACGTGAAAAGGAGGGGAGGAGAGACAAGGAGAGGAGAGGTGAGATGAGGGAGGATAAGAGGAGAGTGGAGAAAGGGAAGAGGATGAGAGAAGAGGGAAGGAGTGGGGATAAGAGAAGGAGAGGAGTACATAAAACGTGAGGGAGGAGAGTAATATTATCAGCGGCAAAGGTGGCTTTAACAAATCAGTGACAGTTGGGATAAAAACTCCTAGCCACAGCACTTTGACTGAAGTGTCTGCCATCAGATAAGCTGAGAGATTTAGTTAAGACTTCATATTTAGAGCATGGCTTAGGCGGTGAGACGGCGTCTTAACTGTGGCGATGCCAATGTCACATTGTGCCTGCCATGCTCCATTTGTTACATAGGATTGTATCTCCCATCTTATAAATCTGATACAGAGTGCTTTCGCAGTATTATCTGAGATCCCATGCCAGTGTGACTTGATGATCCCTATATTGAGTTATTACTCACTAATTCCCTGGCCTAATACCTGGCCTTACCACCTCAGCCCAAACGCAGTGTTGACACTTTGACCAGACAACCGTAAACAGTTTTCAGCCTTATTGCGGAGCATTAAGATAAGTGCACATCTTAACACTCATCTCAAATGCATTGCAATGCATTGTAATGCATTGTTTCGATTTAGACAGAGTGAACCCAATGTCTGATATGCCTTCACATTGAGTGTGTACAAATATTAGAACATTTCCTGCAGTACAAAACTATTCACCTATCTTGCAATTACCTTTGGATACATGCTTTCAGAGACTGCGATGCAAACACGTCCCCCTGAATAGAAAAGCAAGGAAAGCTACTCGCTGGAGAGGGATTCTGCTGCAGTGCTTTGCCCTCCTCTGTTTTGACCATCTCTGTTCAGTGTGCCTATTCCTGTAAATGTACAAACATATTTTGTGCATGAACAGATTTGAATGAAAAGAGAGACATCACCCTCAAAGGTTATCAATTTCCACTAAGCGTAATGTGATATTATCTTTAACACCATCGAATCATCATTAACATTGCGCTCATTCATCAGTTTAATGCTGCTGCAGCCGCACTGGATTCTGTGCCACAGACAGGATTTAATGCTTCTTTTGATTAATCTTTCTTCATTAATTAAAGAGAGAGAAAAAAACCCCACATATATACGTATATAGTGCAGCATTTTCAGAGGCAGGGGGAGTTGGGTGACTTTGGGATGATCTCTAAGAGATCTGGGGTGAGATATTATAATTTCGCTTGGGTCTTCTCGTGGTGCAAACATTAGAGGGTTGTGTTAAACAACCGAGGTCAGGTCAGCCCCCATTAGCGCCACATAAAACCTGACCTGACTCCCAAGCCTTTCGATGCTGTGGGTCCATGGGGAGCACTCATCCTAAAAGCAATGCGGTGGCCGAATGACACACTTAAGGTTATTTATGATACTTAATAATAAGTGTTTGACTTTGTGATTATCATTCTACAAAAACAGATTAACACAGACCTAACTTAAAACAACATAAATCTCAAGTAAGCACAGTTCAATAGGGAATGGTTTATGTACTTATGAACAAAGTTTAATGATGCACAAAGTTAGTTTTCGCGATTAGGACCTCTATCTTTTTTTCTTCTTCTCCGTGGGATGAAGAAGCCTGCTACAAAGCCGTGTGATGAGAGTCATGGAGAGTTATGAGAGAGTTATGGAGTCCAAACGCTGCTGGTCTTGAGGTGACTTAATGAAATCCCTGGTGAAGTCTGGTGTCCAATGGATTTATCTCCTGCTGCTGGGGATGGAAGGAGGGACTGGATGAACGGGGTGTATATGCGTTGTTAGTAAGCCCCATTTCACTTGTCAACAAAGGAAAGGGCACCGGATTGGCTGATTACAAATGGGAGTGGTCTGCACTGACTGAGTTGTTGGTTGAACATTGGCTGCTGCAGCTACCTACAGAGTTACACAGAAACAGTGGGGGCCCAATCTTTCGACAATAAACAATACAATATTTACATGCACAGACACAGACAATGGACTGGTTAAGATAGCTGGATAGCTATTTGAGATGTTTACATAGCTGGACACCCGGACAGCTACGTTAACCACAAGCGGCAGTCAAATCAGTGTTCACGCAACTAAACTAAGCTGTTGTGTTTCACTTGTGTTTCTTGTCAATTGACTTTTTGCCCTGGTCAGCCTTGCTTTCTGACTTGCTGACCATTACTATGGTCTGTAGTTCCACCCCCTCTCCCAGCTTAACGTATTTTCTCCCCATGCGTGCGGGAGGCAGGGCTGAGGGTAATGGATGTGCAGCACACGTCCACAGGTAGACAAATTGATTTTCTTCGGGTGGATAGTCCTGGCGTAGTGGCTGCTGTGGCGCTATAGAAGAAGTGTGATATGTCACAGGCGCTCTACATTGCTGGCCCCAGAATCAGAGAAATCCAGAATCACAAAATGAGTGCTGGTGGGTAAAATATGTTTTTTATTCACAGAAATGTCTCAGTTGCTCGTCTTTGTTCAAAGGTGGAGTACATTGGAAAGACTGCTCACATACTGGCTCTGTACTATAGGTGGATCTGCCATGGGAGGCGAATGTGTTCATGTGCGCCTAAGGTCAGTGGCTTTTATTAGATGACATTCACTGTGGATCTTGTCGACTTCGTCCCAGCCCCCACCCAGCAGAGTTAGGGCAGGCAGAGGCAGCTGAAAGATGCAGGAAGTGTTCTGCTTTTAACGCTAGCACTCACAGTGGCGATGCCTGGGTAATTAAAACTAAGCAATTAAAGCTTTTATAATCAGCACTGTCACTGAAATGGTGTGCTAGGATTAACGCTCGCAATTGCACTCTCAATTGATAAATGCAGGCTCCGCCAAGGAATGATTTTAGATTTGGCTCGAATATCAATGTACTGACAGAGATGTGGGGCTGGAGACGGAGTTGTGTGTGTGTGTGTGTGTGGGTGCGTGCATGTTTGTGTGTGCGCATGTGTGTGTGCGTGCGAACATACTTGTATAGATATGTCAGTCTATGTGTGTGTGAATGAATGTGTGAGTGTGTGTGTGTGTGTGTGTAAATGTGTGTGTGTGTGTGTGTGTGTGGGCATCTTTCTCTCTGTCATTATATCTGCGCCTGTGCAAGTAAGATAGTCGGCCTATGTGCAATGTGTTGTGTCAATGAGATATTGCACAGCCCTTAATTGGTTACCCTGCGACGGAATAAATGAGTTAAAACAAATGAATCACAATGTATCTTTGTCTCAGTCGTGTCGTGTTGAGTGAGGCTTTAATGCAACGCAGCGTCTTTTTTAACAGTACTCCAGTGTCTACCTCTGGGACTTTCATGCAACCATTCCCCCGGATAAGATAGATAATACATAATGAAGACACATAAAATGGGGATATTTTTCTCACTCTATACGTATGGGATGAATGTGTCCACAGTCCTTGGCCAAGGGGAATCCATACGGCTTTACGCAGGGGGGGAAATAAATAATGAAATAAATAAACTAATGTTGTGTCTCTGTTTCCAATAAAACAAAACAGTAAATTATTTACAGCGGGCCACTGAGTGTGCGTCCTCCAACTCATTAGTATTCGCATCGGCACGGTGATAGATGTGACATCATGGTGATGAATGGATGCACGGGGGTTTTTAAAAAGCTCTTCCTCTGGAAACCAAGGACAGATGGTTCTGTTTTTATGAGAGATGCGGAATAATGAAATCAAATGAGTGGGAATATTTGGGTGGACATATTTGCCAGTGAGTGTCACATTATGAAGTGTACTGGCAGTATAGCGTTTGAAATGTAGATGTCACCGCCTGAATATATGCATTAGACAGTATTGATCTAGATGTGTTATTCCCTGGGTTTGAACAACAGAGTTTAGACTGAGCTGTAAACAGAGAGCCATACATAATGATACAATATATTTTTCTAATATAATTTTATATAAATAAACCATTATTTTACGACACAGCTGTTAAACTAAAAATACACCGTGTCGTTTGGACCCATAATCCAAAACATATTTTCTTGTGATACTGTATGTCATGAAGCAGTCATGATGTGAAGCACAACTTTAACCACATTTCTGACCTCTCATTTACCCTGTTTAACCTAGCCACTGGGTCCCAGAAACTGGATGTTATTGTAATAGATTCCACACACACACACACACACACACACACACACACACACACACACACACATGCTAATAAACCCAAGATGTGATTTCATACAAATTTGTTCTCTGCAGCCAAGGTCAGCATATGGGTCTTAAAAAATAAATTGCTTCTGAACGCTTTCCCAGCAGATGGCCGCCATCTTGGCCCCTTGGGTGAATAGGTGGGATACTTTTTGAGCCAGGTAGGGCTCCATATTACAGATTGCCGTGGCTCCCTGCTTTAACACAGGTGTAACGGCTGATTTACACCCTCACTGTTCCACATTAGGCCTCTAGATGTGCTCTATAATGGTGCGCTCTGCTTATATTACTGATGACACTCAATGTAATTACTCATTTTACGGCTCGCCAGGCCCATTGTCCACTAGCCTTTTTTCTTCTCCCTATTCTGCTCCTTTGACTCTTGGACACCAACCCCAGGATTAAGCTGTTTGCCCATCTCTATTCTTTTCCATTCCAGCCTTAAGTGTAATCTCTCTCTCGCCCTCTCTCTCCTTCTCTGTCGTATTCTCTCTTCCTTGGTTTCACTGAACGACCGTCAAATAGCGCGGCGGGTACCGACTGGGCTGTCGTTTAACAAGTGCTGTGTTAATGTTTACCCTTTGGTCGTATACTCGTCCTGGATTGTCTTATTAAACTTTCCCGCTCCTGTGCTATTTTATGGCGGTCTGCCCGCATCACCTTCCAGATAATTGATGGATCAGTCGGCAAAGTAGCTGTCACCAGATATAATGTGACTTAATCACAGGCTAGGAATTAAATTGAAGGCTAAATTAAATCCCACGGTCAAGCCGTGTATAATATTGGCTTTGGTTCAATATTAGATATTTTTATAAGCCATTAGGCTAACATGTTAAACCTTTACCCAAGATAGATGCATGTACATTACTTTGTGTGTACTCTGCCTTAATTCATGTCCAACAGTTCATTACAAAGATTAACATTAAAAAAATATATAATTTGCTACATGCTGGTATTATAGTAGTGTTAAATAATGAAAGTAACAATTATCTTTTAGAAATGAAATCTCTAATAATAGTAAACTGATGAATGAAGAACATTTCCCTGAATGAAACAGTACCGAGCGAATATGACAGAGAAATATTCTGAATTAGCACTTTAAATGAATGATGGTGAACTTTATTAGCATATTTCCGAGCTGCTGTTATATTGCTCTTCTTCTCAATAACTGAAGCAAACAATTGCTAATTGCTCTGGGGATGTTGACCAAGGTAACCATATTCAGTCAAACCGCTGTCTACTGCCTTAACCAGCCACCTTGTGTGTAATATAAAACCATCAAGATAGAAAAAGACAATGAGCCCTTAATAGGAAACCTTACTCTGATTTGATTTTGCAGTAATAGGCCACTTTATCCAGGACTAAATTCTAGATGCTTGTGGGGTTTGTCCAGTTATATCTTCCACACAAGATGGTTGGTCGCAAATGCAAATAGATGTGACATTGGTCCCCTCATGGCTAGGGATTCTAATTTCTAACACATTATATTTCAAGGTGGGCTTAAGGTATTTTTATTTGTACAATTTGACTGTACTTCAGGTGATTATGTGAAAATTGTATGAAATCAAACCCTTATCTTCATTACATAGCTATTCATTTTGTTGTCGTACCTATTTATACCAGCTCTAATCAAAGAGCACCATAGCCAGCCTTTAACAGCGTGTACATTGTAATCTCATTGGCATTAACAACAACCGTTCCATTCGACCACCATGTTATTCATAATTGCACCTGGGACAATCATCCCTACTTAATCTTTTATGTAAATCCCAGTGGATTCTACACCCGGTACACCCCCCCACCCGCCCACTCCCACTGAATCACAACATGACATTAAACCAGTCATTACCACATTGTGCTGGTAAAGGTTATAGCATGTATTTAGATAAGAGGGCTGGAGGAGACTCTAGTGTTGGCCGCAATCAGGTGGGCACAGCCGAGGCGGGGGGAGGGCGGGGGGACGGGGACGGGGGGGTGAGTGGCACAAAATGGAGGGAAAAGCATGATGGACATCATACTATGGCCACTTACAGTCAGTGACTACCAGCGAGAGACTTAAGCCGTAATTAGAGGCGCCTAGGATATTATTAACTTAAAGTGGGATGCTTTTTTTCTCAGCCACTGAAATTAAGGACTCTACATTCTAAAGATACATTTTTGTTGGAAATGTTTCATTGAGCAGCTTAAAGGCACCCAGTGCAACTTTCGAGGCAAAAATGAACATTCAATTTCTAGTTTTTATTACACGTAGTATATTTCA
>JAOPUA010000147.1:12259976-12270704 GCA_027122455.1 Trisopterus luscus | reverse complement strand
CTCCCCCCTCCCTCCTTCCCCCCAGGGCTGCCTCTCCTCTCCCCCTGGCTTGCCAACAAGATTCCCTGACCAGTGGTCCTGGATTCACGACAGGATCCCATGACCAGTCATCACGGATTCATCACACTACGTGTCACGGGACCTAGGTATCCTGTCATCTCCGCTATGATGGTAATGTGATCGTGAGAGGACAATAGAAGGAGAAACTGTGGATGTCCATTAACGATGGTGAATATGACTATGTTATATTACATGGTTTTGTTGAATACTTGAATTATATTCTGATTGGTCAATTACAGCGTTTTATGTTTTGCTATTTCTGGATAGCAGTCCGCTGCTATGAAAAACTGGCCGTTGCTATGGACGCAGTTCTTGCCAATAACTAGTAGGCATGGAATCATCACAGGATTTCATGTTGAGTATTTATGAATCATGCCCTGGTTGAAGAACCTTGGAGATGGACATGGGACAGACAGGTGTTCAACCAATCGTGCGCACCCTACTGCACCCTCAACCCCACCTGTCCCATTAAGGACTCTTCCTATAGGACTAGTATATATATACTTTTCTAATCTAGGGGAGGCTAGGAACCACGTCACAGTAGAATGCATCAATAAGCCGGCTGATTCTCTGATTGAGATAGCAGGCACTGTCTGTTATCTGTCACAAGTCGTCGTTCAAACATCACGATCATTATTCAAACTTATGATACTGGACGTCTTGGTAGAGTTGCCTTGAGATTCATTTTGATCTGAAAACCACATTTATTTCAGATGTCAAACACTGCTAAACTGCCAGAGAATGGATTCTTCTGTGATGTTTTGGGATTCAAGGCGTTTGGAGATTCATTCAGTTTAATAAGAGGATTTAATATATTGCCAGTGTTAGTTTTAGAACAGACAAAATAGCATTTAACTCCATTTCAAAATAATGAAGTAATCCCATATTTAACATTTAATCAAAATGTTAAATGTTTCATGATTGGTTATGCAGAGGCAAAAACTCAGACAATTTTGTTATTTGGGGACAAATAATCATGTTGAACTTAAAATCGGTTCATTAAGTGTGTCTTATCAAATATGTAACCCTAAATTACAATTAAACACGCACAGTCTCCTCTCTTTCTCTCTCTCTCTCTCTCTCTCTCTCACTTTATCTCTATCTCTCCCACTCTCCCACTCTCTTCCTCTGTCTCACTCCCTTCCTTCTGACTATCTCTCTCTCTCTCTCTCTCTCTCTGTCTCCCACTCTCTGACGCTCTCTCTCTCAAGCTTGTTGCCCATCAACATAGTTGTTCCACCGGGAGCATTGAGTGCAGCGGGAGGTGTTGAGTGGTCAAAGGTCAGTTGTCCGTATATAAGTATCTAAGTGTATATGAGTGTTTTTAAACATACCTAATATTATCAAACAAAAAATGTCTATATGTGTGTAATGGATGTTATGTTTGATGAGCTGTTGCAACACACGGCATGGCATTATACATATGTGCATTAAGTGGCAGACCTGTGTATGGCGATATATTTCCGCAAGCATTTTATTTGAATGTAAAGTGTGTCAAAGTGTGTCGTCATATTAATTATTTATAGTGTAACAGGACCTGTTGCTCTTATTATGCCCCAAATTGGAAGTTTGTGTGAAATTGACTTTATGAAATGTTATTTTTCAATGGAAAACGAAATGCATTTGTCTTTGGGAGTTTGCAAGCGGCCAGCTGAATAAAACATGGCAGGGCTTCATCGTTTAACTGATTCTGTATCAAATGTGGTCCCAGCCTAGCTTGAATAATGTAGATAGGTCGCAGTGAAAAGGTCATTATATATTACCTTTCATTTTCTACTTTAATGTGTTTTTCCCCCTAACAGGTAGTTTCTGGTGCAAACAGTGAAAAGTCAGCACACATCCACCCAGGCAGAACCAAATAAAGGGCCCGCTACAATCTTCTGTTTGAATAAAGAATATATTTTTAGAATAAAGTTATATTTTGTAAAGTTAGACGAGCTCTGCTGATACACACATTTAGGAGAGAGGGAAGAAGAAAAAGGAATGTTATAAACAAATCTGTTCAGTTAATATTAAAGAAAACAACAATGCCTTTAGTATTAGAGACTGCATTCTAGGGAAATATGCTATGTAGCCAGCAACTGTGTCCAGCAAATTGTCACTTTGTATTGATTCATTATTCTTGGAGGAAGAAGTGTTAGTACATTTTACTCAACACTGTAATAATTAAATGCTCCATAAGTGACTCCCAATGACTCTTTGACTCGGACCAGATTTCCCATAAATACACTTCTGTCACATGTCCAACCAAACACCCGCCAACCCCCTAACCATTATATTTCTTAATTAAACAGAATCAGAACGGGTCGCAATTAACTAATTACACAAGCAAGAGTGATTAGGTGGTGGAAAAAACAAAGCAGCACACTGACTAGAAGAGACCACCAGAGCTCTTCTGCTGTCAGGAATGATTAATTCATCTTAACATCACACGCATTTATCCCACAGAGAACAAGTGGCGATGACAGCTTATGTGTCACTTGCAATATGCGTCACTCCCTCCCAGAGATGATCTGTAATAATATTGATAGAGTTCTATGGGATTGGGGGAGGGGGATGGGGAAGACAAGGCAAGGGGCCAAATTGCCAAATAGCAATTTCTGGTCAAATAGCAGCGTCCTGTAGTGGCTCTTTCAGCAGCTGTTCTGTTGCAAGATTTGGCCACTGCTCTTCCCGCCCCTCCCCAGCAGGTGTCTGACAGACAATTTGCAGCTAATTTATTTCCCACTTTAAATCATGTGACAGTTTTTGAAGGAAGCCCTGCTGATGGGTCATAGTTCACCCCCTGGACATCCTGTAAAAGTGTCACGAGGCTGATTGCCTTGACCGCCTCGGTGGACGAGAGAGGAGGCCGTGATCAGGGAGAGACCAACTCCGGGGGTAGTCAAAAGTGGAGTGAGGACAAGGGATAAAGAGATGGCTGGCGGCGACGCAAAATTATTCACCACAGCCTGAAGCGCTGTACGCCAAAGCCTCAGAGCTCTACGGGGGGGTGTTTACGCATGAACTCACACACGCACACACACACACACACACACACACAGGCACACACACACACACACACACACACACACAGGCACACACACACACACACTCACACACACACACACAGGCACACACATACACAGACACACACGCATGCACATACATACATACTCACAAACGCACAAACACACATACACACACACACCACACACACATACGGACATGCACACATACAAACACCGTCAAACACAAACACTCAAACACACACATATGCATACACATTCACATGCACACAGAGTGCATCGTCTGCTATTCAACTATGCATACACATTTGACTGTCTGTGTTTAATTGAAATCATCCACTGTGATAGAACACATTCAACTGCAAGTCCTTTAAAATTGTCATAATTAAAACAACACAATGGACCGTTTCACAGATCATAAATAGTACGGGTAACTTCCTGTTCCTGTAATTTGAAAACTCATTCAGTTTTACTTATGTCGTGGCATGTGCTTTTCGGTCAATATAATGAACTTGACTAACTGCCTATGCTGATGAACTTCTACACTTAAATCAAACAGTTCTTTAGTATTGTGAAAACCAGCAAACCTAGAAGTGATATTCTCCATCCATTGTGGAGCTGGTCTAACTCTCTCTCTTTGGATCTCCTCTTAGCACCGGCCATCGACGTGTCCTCCATGTAAACACTTCTCTTCACTTCCCCGCTCAGTGGAGGTTTGTCGGCTGTCTGTTTCCTGCCCTCCACTGGCTTGTCCTGTCAGCCTGTAGCCCACTTCTGTCACTGGCATTATCTTTAGCTACCCCTTCAGCATCCTTCTGTTCGTTCTCCTCATGCCACATAGTAGCAGGGCAGGGTTTTATGTTGAGTGACACACACCAGGGCTGTCTTAGCCAATTAGCATTCAATAAAACCCCTGCTAGACCAGGTTGGACTGCAACCCATCTCTCAAATCTCCACATCAGTGAAAGCAATATCCTGGCTCATAATGCTGTGTGCGTGCGTGCGTGCGTGCGTGCGTGCGTGCGTGTGTGCGTGCGTGCGTGCGTGCATGCGTGCATGCAAAATAGTTTAACTTTCACTGACTGTTTAAAGTATTAAAACAAACGAAACTATGTTTTCCCTTTCCTCTAAAACACCAACATGTAAATTAAAGACAGTCATATTTATGTGTATGCATGTCCAAAGTCATCAACACGCAAGTCAAAGTTGAGCAATCAACTGACAGGGACACAGTGTATTTTCATTTTACTTGCTGAAAAGGTATCCTGACATACGCACATGTACCGCTGCAAACGTACACGTGCATACTCCTATGCGTAGGTTCACATGTTGAGCTGCAAATGTCGTTTTAGTCTCCAGAAATAACACATATGCGCATATGCGTACAAACAGATTGCCACTAAATTAAGGCAAAGAAAATATTTTTTTCTAATACATGTCGAATAGAGGTAATAAAAAATCCAAAATAAGCAAAACCACATTTCCCAAAGCTGTATTTCACTTCACAGAACCAAATAATATAAATAGAGAATCCACAGTGAGCCCAACAGGGGCGTCTCAGTAGGAGAGAACAGTGAATCAGGCGTGAGAATCTAAGGTTGACAGTGTCCCAAGATACAGAGTAAAATAACTTCATTCTACTTACTCTCGCTTGCTTTCTCTCTGTTATATGTAAAATCGACTTACTTAGCTTTTTCCTCAAAATGTCCTAAATTTTATCCAGGTTTGTGATGTGTATAGTTTGACTGAACACTGCATTGCCGGTTATTTGCTGCAATCAGTGTATTGTTTTTGCTGTGGTCAACTAGGCTTGCATTTTGGCTCCCGTATATGACATTGGCTGGTTTCCTATTGATATGTATCAGCATAGGAAAGACCTTTCCAAGCACAAACACACACACACACACACACACACACACACACACACACACGCACACTTTATCTCTCTGTATGCAGAAACTCGGTAGGTGAAAAACCATCTGGCTTGTGTTTTCATGTGCTGTGTGATTTACACTCTGAGGCATAGGGCTGAAACTTTAGCCTGACGTTGCACAGTGGGCTGCTCCAATCAGAGCCTCCATCTTCTGTTTATGGATCACAGCTACCAGCTGTTAGCCACTTCCATGTGAACTACGCCTACTTCCTGACACAGTGAAACAACCGGATAATCAAAGGTTCACGTCTGACCCAAAGCGTACACACTGTACGCTCTCGAGAAAATTTGAACTGCGAGAAAAGAAAAATCTGTGTAAGGCACAGGGTAAAACAGTAAGGTGAGCAAATGTGTTCTCTGAACAGTAAGTGCACTATTTATTGTTACATACACAAAAACGAATCTGCATGAGCCGCACATTAGTCAAATATGTGCTTATGAAAACAGGGGTACAGTGGTTGATGTTTCACTGGGGCCACGACACATGTAGACATTTGTAGTTGACATGTATATTGCATTATTTATTAATGGTTTTAAATGAAACTCATTTCAAATTTAATGGTGGAATTATACCCCCATTTTACATTTCAACCCTATAACTACCTCAATACAAAAGCAAAGGAACAATTTTTTTACAGACACTATTTTACATTTGGGTGAGCACGGGTGCTCAACATCCCATATTTGTGTGTTTGGGTAATTAAAAAAGAACACTTATCAAAAATTCCAGATGTGTACCAAACTAATTAGAATCCCCCCTTTATAATGGAACAAACCTCTATTGAATCATCCGGTTTGATCCAGTTCCTGTGTACCTCATCACGTTGCGCTGTCATTGAAAACCCCATGAATACAAATGAATTCGGCTCCTGGAGAATGGCAGCAACGTCTTGGCATCGGCGTTACCTTGGCAATAATGTCATGCTATTCTCCTATTGGGTAAACTGGAGTGGCATGGTTTGATTAAAAATGGCAGCACTTCCCAAACCAGCAGTCAGATCTAATAACATATATTGTGTAATGTGATTGGGAAAAACAAGGCCAGGTAGATGTGGCACACATAGGAGAAGACAACAGAAGATGATAATGGTGGTAATGGTATGCTTCCACATTAGTATTGTCATCACCATCATCATCATCATCATCATCACCATTTTGTTGTCAAATCAGCAGTATAGCAAAATTATTAAAAAAAGATTTTCAATACAAATTGCACAGCATTATATGTGGCATAGATAACGTGTAGGTGTCTCACCAATGATATAGCGTTCATGTTTCATTATTAACATGAACATTCGGAAATGTGCACATTTACAATCGTAAATACAACGCTGGATATCTAGATACGTAATTGTGTTGCCTAGGAAGGTTGATGGGCTTCCCCTCCCACCACATTTCCAGCATCATTTCTCCATTGTTTGCAACCCAAAGGAACCCTAGAGGGACAAAACGGTCTGCAAGATTAATAATACTGGTTATCGGTTGCTAGGTAACTACCCATTGTGGTAACCCCTGCTCTTGTCTGACAGTTCCACTTGAGACCAATCAGCCTTCCGGGCTCTGATTGGTTATCTCAGAAGGGCCTCCACTTACCTGCGGATGGGATGCGCATGATGACGTCTTTTCATTGATGTTGTTATATATTTATATACAAATTATCTTAGTCTACGAAAACACAGAGAGTGAGGGGTAATGAGAAGCAGACGGAGTGAGAAGAATTGAAGCTCAATAAAGAAGGTGACAGAAAGTTGAAGAAAAACACAAAAACATTTCCTTTGTTTGCCAAAACCTGCAACATTTCCGGCAAATCCATGCCATCCCCTCACCTTGCCACTGATCTGCAATTACAACAAGTGCGATTACGGTTGCGGAGAGCCATCTCTGCTATAAAGGTCTATGTTTGTGGTAATGGAAAGCACCCATGGGTCTTCAACACAAACGTGTACAGCTGACCGTTTCTCTATAAACCCAGTCCAAACATAACCACCATGTGCCCGGTTACCAACAGAACCGCTCGACAACTCCGGATCGACATTTTAAAACATGTTACTGCTTTTGAAACTGATTACCATGTAAAAGCCCCCGGAGTTGCACGGCGCCCACTTAACAACCTGAAATAGAAACCTTGTGTTGCGCTGCAAGGATTGATGTCTTGTGTTTCAAACTGCGATAGCATAATTGCCGGTATAGCGTAACCGCAGTCAAACACGCATCTGTAGTAATTTTCGGCCTACACAATAATCGTACATTAATTTAGCGGTTTACATCCTTCAGGGAGAAGGAACACGTATTCAATAAAGGCTTTTGTAAACAAGAGCTGAACGAGATGGCATTTCAGACCGGTTGAATGGGAGAAATAAGAACAAAACAATGCTTTTTCCACTCAAGAGTGTATGAGCTGGACCTTACAGCAAGAGGTACAGTTGTGAAACAAATATACAACCTCAAGAATTAAGACACTGTTTTAACAAGGAAAAAGCTGAGTTACCTAACAGAGAGGATTTAGTGCGCAAGCCCAAAAAGTAAGTGGAAAAAAAAAATGAGAGCGGGAACTTACATTCATGTGCCAGAAAGAATAGTGAGATGTATAAAGTAGATGGAGATAGAGAGGAAGAGAGAGAGAGTGAGAGAGAGAGCGAGCGAGAGAGAGAATGGGAGCGGGATAGAGAGAGAGAAATGGAGCAGGAGAGAGAGAAGAGAGTAAATCTCTCCTTGAGCATGTAGTCTCTTCCGTAATGGCAATGGAAAAATGCATTCTCATGATTCATGGTGGACTCAGAGCCACTCACCGCCCTCAAATCATTAGAGGGCCAGACGTCATCTTTCTGTGGTCTAAATGACAAATCAAATGGTAGCAGCAGGATTGGAGGGGTGGAGTTGGCTGAGTGTGTGTGTGTGTGTGTGTGTGTCTGTTGCAGGGAAGGAGCAAGGCAAGGTGGTAGAGGTTTGGTTTGATGACGTGATGAGTCAGCATGGGGTCTGCATGGGGATACCGCCATCCGGCACTTAACCCTAGCCGAGGACTTCACCCTAACAGTTTATAACCCGGTGCAGCCATGGCATTTTCTTCGGTGGGTTTCCACGTCAGACGGAGGGGCGGGGGGGTATGTCCTAAAGCCACCCGCAACATCGTGAAATCCGTTGAGCTTTTTAGAGAACTCTGGTGGAAACAAGGATCGAGTTGGTTTACTTGGAGACGTCAACACGAGTCTCAAACTTGTATTTCTTTCCTGGTTGCAGGCTAGAACTATGCTGTGGTTACCTCCCCTAAGCTGCGGAGGACTGCTGCCTCAGCACAGGGTTTGACTCAGATGTCTGGCAAAAGCCTTAATAGCGTTATAATGTTCTCTATTAGTAACTGCGCATGTAGGATACAAAGAAAACATGCTTTCATGAGCCATCCCGTTTCGTACACATGCACACACACACACACACACACACACACACACACACACACACACACGCGCACACACAAACACACACTCCCAAAATATTTATTTTATATAGAGAATGTAAGGGGTAGAGGAAACCTAGAAAGAAGAAAACGGGAGAGGTTGAAAATGGAGAAAGGTGTGGTTAAAAACATTGGTCACAGTGAGCAAAGGTGGGAGACAGAAATGAAAGAAAGGAAGAGCGTTCACGGGTAGGCCAAGCATCAGAACACTGTATTCCTTTAAACTGAGTGCAAATATTGACACTCTGTTTTTTCTCCTGTATTAATCATATTCAAAGATATTATGAAAAGCCAACAAAACATACAGCTGCGAGGAATAACACTGGCTTCATGAAATGTATTTATAAAAGGGTTCTCATGCGTCGCCGTGTCCCTCAGTGGCTGTGCGCTGAGCTGCTGATCAAGGGCTTTGTCGCTCCGGGGAGGAATAGCTGTGAATTATTGTTAATACTACTACGGTGCTGTCAATTAAAAATGAAACATGCATTCAACATTTGCATTCCGTTGCTTTTCAGGACACAAGGTTGATGTGCTTGAATGAAAAAAATGAGCAGTTCGACTCCTCACCGTTCACCGTGAGGCCAGAGATGGCTCCTGGCGCTTTTAATTACGCTGCGATTTTTCCAAAAAAATTTATTACAATTGCATTTAATAGTAGTCAAGTCAATAATACAAAGGAATAACACACCTCCACATGCACACCATAATATATATGAACTTGAATTTTAATTTTAAACTGCAGCTGTCAAATAATAAATTTTCATCCAAGCTAATTCAACTACTGAAATAATTATATATATATATATATATATATATGAGTGAAGAAGCCCACTGTCTCTTTGCATTCTCTACAATTTATTTGGCATGTGATTTTAGTTGCAGTGGAGCACCAAGACAGCACCACGGATAGCATGCTAATGCTAATATCAATAGTCTTTTTCCAGCAGTAAACACAGTGGAAGATAAATCACGTTTCATTAAATAAGAAGCCCAACCGTGTGTAGTGAGAGCGAAGAAGGGACTATAGCAGTGCAGAGGACTCATTACTAGCCATTAATCCTTGCTGGGTTGTCTGCGCTGCCATGTGTTTTATCTATAAGTCTCTCTTTTGCCCTGTAATCACCGCCTTCATATCACCCTCCCCAGAAGAAATAGTTTTACTTGCTTGCTTTCTTTGTGTGTATAAATAATTCTCTTTTCCAAACGGCTGCTTGTACTGTGTGTGATGTGGGGGAACACACTGGCTACCACAGGAGCAGGACATGAGCTGTTCATGTGTAGGTGTGCTGCAATGTCGACAAAAGACGAGCAGATAAAATAGCCCAACAAATGAGTGACAAGCGAAACGCCTTTTGAATGCATCTTCGACGCCTCAATCTCCCATTTCCTATTGACGTTTGTATCTTTGTTTTTCTTGTTCTCTTCTTTCTTCTTTGGTTCTTGTGAGAGGTGTGAAACGTCAACCTCCCGCTGCTGGTGGAGAAAAAACAGTGTCCCACTTGTGTGTCTTTGCCTCATTTTGCTGGCACTCATCTTAATCTAATCTGTTGGGTTAGAGCAGAGTCACGGACAGACATCTTTCTCGCTCTCTCTCTCTCTCTCTCTCTCCCTTGTCTCCAGTTTTAGAGTTTAGAGTCTGCCTCTGGTCTCTCAATCCACTCTGTCCTCCTCCTCCTCCTCCTCCTCCTCTACCTCTCCTCTCAAGAGGCCCTTCTGTTCCGCACTGGGCTGCTGGTTCTCTGCTGTGATTATCATCTCCGTTCCCGTGGCGCTGGCTCGGACCGCACTGGGTCCGACGGGACATACGGAAGAATTTTGTTATCACAATAGGCGGCGTTTGGCACAGAGTGGATTCCTGGTACTGTGCTAGATCATTTTGTTCAGTATAAAAAATAAAATTCACCTTAAAGATGATTTCTTCTTCTTCTTTCATTATTCCCTATTTAATATTATATCATTATCATAAAGTACTTTGCAATATCCTATTACAATATTGAGCCAGATATTTATCTAACCAAAATATTTTAAAAAAAGTGTATTTCGCCCCCAAACATGCTAAATTAGAACAAAAAATAGCAAAATTTTATAACTTCCACTAACTTGGAGTAACTTCCAACTCGTCCCCGGTTGCGTCCACCGATCCTGGCAGCATCAGGCTGTTCCTGGCCGTGGGGGTCTGGGTAGAGTCTGACAGAAGCGGTCTATTGTGCGATGCCGCGAGCCGCTGCGCTCGATTTGGTGGTGGTCTTGTGTACTACACGTGGGACTGCGGG
>JAOPUA010000147.1:11835257-11847722 GCA_027122455.1 Trisopterus luscus | reverse complement strand
AAATATATATATATATATATATATATATATATAACTTATTGCAGACAATTGCTACAATGTCTGCCAGCATTGGCCAAAAACAAGGAAGGCAAAAAAAAAACGACATGTCGGTCACGTCCCTTTGCTCTTGTTCGGTGGATTCTGTACATGTCATCAGTTTAGCATGATAACATTTCCTAAAGCCTTTTTGTTAAGGGACAGAGATTCAAGGTGTTGAAAGAAAATAGCACATCATAGTGCTGACTAAAGCAGCTCTGACCTATTTTACTGACAACAATGCAAAGAGAAGTCACCTTCGCCATGCCACTGTCTGCTTGTAAGTGGTCTCAAAACAAAGAAGCATGTAGTTTTCTATTAAAGATTTAGATATGAAAGATTTAGATTTAGACTATTGGACTATATTTAGACTTGCTGAATGTAAGAGAAATTGAAAGCAGAGGTGTTGGTACAAATGTTGGACAGGATATGAAACTAAAAAGAAAGCTGGGAACATCATTAAAGTGTTGTATCGTTTTTACATTTTTCAGAGATGCCTCATTTGGGACATGCTTGTACAATTTGACCATTCTGGACTGCCTTCGTGCCATCCAGAAGGTACCACACCTAAAGTGTATTTACACACATGATCTAAAGCACAAAGTCACGTTTCCCCCACTTACCTGTAATGTCTTTTTATGGCTGTGCTAGGCATTGGAGTTTAACTGGCTGGACTTCTCCAACTTTGATGTGGAGGAGTATGAACATTACGAGGTAACCAGAGATAACATCTCAACAAATAATGAATAGTTTAGAGATATTACTAGAATGTTTTTCATTTTGGGGGGGGAAACGTTTCTTGGTCTGTTACAGAGAGCAGAAAACGGGGACTTTAACTGGATTATTCCAGGCAAGTTCCTTGCTTTCAGTGGGCCACATCCGAAGAGCAAAATAGAGAACGGTGAGTCCAAATGCCATGCTATCGTTGTCCTCTATTTTTCCAGGTCTGAAATTAAATAAACAAATCAAATAAAAAACATTGATGTTTGATCCAATGTTATGAGTATTTGTGGAAAACCAAAGATCTTATACAATCCATAGTATTATTACTCAAGCTATGCAAAACTGTCTTCTTGTTTCAGGATACCCTCTGCACGCCCCTGAGGCCTACTTCCCTTACTTCAGGAAGCACAACATTACCACTATCGTACGGCTCAACAAGAAAATGTATGACTCCAGGCGCTTCACCGACTCCGGCTTCGAGCACCACGACCTGTTCTTCGTGGACGGCAGCACGCCCACCGACGCCATCGTCAGGAAGTTCCTCAACATCTGTGAGAACGCAGAAGGCGCCATAGCTGTCCACTGCAAAGGTAAAGGAAATTATATATGTATATTTTAATGTATAGTTTAACTTATAGTTTATTTTATGTTTCCTCCTTTCTTATTCAGCAATTATTTGCCTTCAGCGATTTTCAAAATGGATGAATATGCCAAAATCATTAATCTGTATACAAAGGGATCATCAAATGTCATCCATTGTTCTCAAATGGGAGTAGTTTTCACTCGATTTTCTGTCTGGAGTTGCCTTTTCACAGAAAACGATGTCGCTTTTTGCACGGCACTTACTGTACTGGAGCATGTGGAACAGGATCTAGTGGCTGAATTCTCCAGGACAATGACCTGCTCTATTCACACGTGGGCTACAATCTGACTTTGTACTAGGGAGCTGGCAGGGTAGAAGTTTGCTGGGTAGAAAAATGTCTGGTCCCACTGATTCAAACATTTGCCCTTCACGTACAGCTCCTTTGGGTAATGTGAGTTCAGGGTGGCAGTGCATGGGCTAAAGTGGTTTAAGTAAAAATAAATGTAAATATGAAAAAATAAAATATTTCGATATTAACATCAGTGAAGTATGACTACTAACACAAATGATCAAAAATTTTGAAAGCCAATTTCAATTCAGCATCAATAGAAAATGAGAAAAACAACACATGTTCTACGGAAAGACCTGCTTCAATTTCGATTTACATTGACAGAGAGAGGGGATGGAATCCGCACAAAATCCTAATTGAACACACGCTCACAGCCACACACATGGTTTGATTAGTTTAGGGGTTACCTAACCTCTAATGCACTGCATGACCCTGTGTTCCAGCTGGTTTGGGGCGTACGGGCACTCTGATCGCCTGCTACATGATGAAGCATTACCACCTTACAGCAGCGGAGGCCATCGCCTGGATACGGATCTGCCGCCCGGGGTCGGTTATCGGGCCCCAACAGAACTTTGTCGAAGAGTAAGTTCACACTATAGAAGGAGAGCCCTTTGTCTTCCACTGTGCTAATTTAGCATTAGTAATTCTTGGATTTGAATTGAATTACTTGAATTATAGCTTCAATACCAAGGCCTCTGCTATTTTGTTTTTTGGCATATGTGAGTACTAATGAAATGCAGGTTGTTTATGCTTGTGGAAACTCTTTGTGGTGTTTAATGTCCTATTTGGCCCCATCAGTAAGCAGGCTGGCATGTGGACAGAAGGGGATGGCTTCAAGGAGAAGATGCTGGACGAGCAGGAGAACGGCAAGATGGCCGTCACCCGGATCCTCTCTGGGGTGGATGACATCACCATCAACGGCAGCAACAAGAAGAGGATGCCCAAAAAGGAGCAGAAAATGGAACTGGTGAGTTTTGCAAAAAATAATTATTTGGTGAAAACTGGTGTTGTCAGTGAACTACTGTTATTGATCACTTCTTGTTTCACTACCATTCATCTATCTCTATCTCCATCCATCTACCCCTGATGATTTTCAGTATAACGATGAGGAGGAGAGGAATGGTGTGACACAAGGTGACAAACTGCGAGCACTTAAGAGCAAGAGACAGTCCAGATCATCTACTGGTTCATTATCGTAAGTACCAAAGACTACAACTCCCATCATGCACGTGACCCATTTCAGGAGTCCTCTGGAGAATCTGTCACCATTCACAATAGAGGCTATAAATAATGTCTATCTATTGTCTATAAATAAGTCAAATTTATAAAATCTTTCCTGTTTATTAAGTTCTCATGGAGCACAATTCGAGTCTAAGCCTTCCTTGTCAGTGCATTCTGACATTTGGTAATATCATTTATATATTTATATACATCCAAATTTGTTGGGACAGCTGTGCACTGTGTAAGAACAGCTTAGTCAAACAAACCTGCTCCATTTTCCTGTTATTCATGACTGATGAAAATAGAGTCCTAAGTCCATGTACACTGGAACATGAATATTAGTCGTTGGAGTTGGAGGGAATCATGTGGGAGATTTAGATTTTATTCAAACTCATTGAGTCCATACTTACATTGTGTTTTTAAATGTCTTTGTATGTAGGTTGAGATATGGAACAGCATCAATCCATAGCAAATTAAGTTGTTAAGGGTTTGGGTTTCCTTGACATATTCAGCAGCTATTATAACTTTCATTTTAATATGGAATATCTTTACTATTTTGATACATATTATAAAGGATTACTCTTCACAATTTTTCTACTGCAGTCCTTCATCCAAATAAATCACTAATAGTGAATTACAACACTGCGTGTGCATACTTGGCATTGAGTGGCCCCGGTGGGACTCAAACCATTGGCAGTGTTAACGTCACTCTTAATACCAATTGAGCTTCAGAGGATTACGGCACCACAATAGCGAACACAACAGGAACCTCTGTGTAGATCCATGAAACACTTGGAAGGCAGCGCGTGTTCTAGTAGTGATGTTTGACCCCGTCCTCTTCGCCAATGTTCCCATACGGCTTTGGCTTTTGTCTCGTGGCAGGCAGATGGTAGTGTTCTGCTGCAGCCTCATGGGGGCGCTGTGGCCCGTGTGTTGCCTGCCGTTCAAAAGATAGCAGTGAGAGACAGAGGGAATGAGGGACATAACAGACAGACAGGCTGGATTGATGGATGGGAGGTTTTGTATGGCGCAGGTAAGTGTCACTTCCCTTTGCTAACTGCCAGCCATTTCCCGTATAAATAGTTTGCTATGCCGACGGTATGGCTAATGACATGGCATTTGAAAAAAACTTAAAAAAAACTCTTGCCTTGCTGATCACTCCCATTGCTCAGCTAATCATGGCTCTACCTGATGGGGTGCCCTTGATTGGCTGAATCAGATGTCTGTCATGCTTGGCTGGCACTACTGACTGGGAACTACTACGTCATAGGAGCTGAACGTAAATAGTAAAGATTTCTTATAGAACTGACTGGGTGCAATGCTTACAGATTTTAAGCCATTGTGCCTTTTTGGTTTGTCCAAAATGGCCACTGTTGACATATTTTCAGGTAAAAAACGTTTGGTTATCAGTTTAAGCAAATATAAGGTGCAAGACTAGACGCAATGCAATAAATTATTTTTTCCTCTCAAATATTTTGATCTTTTGAATACATAACGATGCTATACATTGAGTTCCTGTGCAGGTATATGGGGAAAAGATGCATTTGTATCATTTTGGCATTGAGTGTGTGGAACATGTGGGATATCAAGGCTGATCTTTACCACTTGGCTGCACTGTTTATCATGCACTCTACTGGAGTGGTTGCCAACGTGATTGTGGGATTAGTGGGACTAGAATGGGTGGAGAACTGAATGTGTGTTTCTGTTTCCAATGCATGGCAACAAGCCTGAGACACCGGGACATGCGTGCATGAGCATGCCTCTCTGTTTGATCGGTGCATTAACACGCGTTCTAATCTGCCGAGTTCACGGTTCAACTGTCTGTGGTTGTTCTTTCATCGCTTGGGGGACTAGAGCAGTTTACCTGCCGAGTTCAGAATAGAATGAAAACAACTGCTGTATGTGTTCTGATATGACCGTTCCAGAGGCCCTTCTCAACCAACTATGCATGAAAATTCAAAAGACGTGTTGCTTGCAAGACTCCGCAGGAGGCACTACAGCTTATCCAGTTACAGTTTATAAAAGCAAAATAACCAAACCAAAAACTAAAGGCTTTCCGTCCTGCCCGGGCGCCCCTTTGTCTCTCCTTCTCTCTCTTTTTCCTTTTTTTTGTCTTTTTCCTTTTGCTCCTTTTTTTTTTGGATTTGTCCTCCTTTCAGATGGCTGGTAGCCATGCTGCTCTTGTCCATGTCTAGCCTTGCCCTGTGGTGGATTGTGTATGGCTTCCCTTCTCCCTTCCTGCATTTCTGTATAGACGGGGGTTAGGATTTCTGTGAACTCTACTGCCCGCCCGCCTGAACCCAAAACCTTTGCCCTGCCCCTCCTTTCTGGACTCATAAGTAAGAATGCTGTAGGTGAGCCCCCCCTTCATCTCTATCCTCCCTCCCCTGACCCAAAGTTGATTTTATAATAATGAATAATTATTTTTTTTTAAATCTATACCTTTCTGTACATGTGTACCGCAGTACATGAATGGAGCTGTTCTGCTGCGTCTTTTAAGTTTGATTTATTGTAGTGTATTGTAGTGATTATTGTCTAAGCCATGTTTAATGATCGTCAATCAGAGGTTTTCGTTTTCCTTTATTAATGATATATATGGTGGCCATGCAATATGCTCCCTATTATTTGTAAGGATTATCTGTTGGTGGGTTCATTTGTGTTGCTGGTTTAGATCCTCTACAGTCTTCACGTCTCATAGAATATCATGAAGTTTTGATATTTGATCATAGTGCAATTTTACCATTGGTCATGGCATATCTCACTTCAAATTCTGGGCATTGCCTGTCACAAACTCCCGGCTTGCTGTAATAACCATACGTATAGATTGGCTGTCTATGGCCTAAACTGCAAGAATGACTCGACTGCATTGCAAAGGAGAAAATGACATCTTAAACGGTCTGCTTTCTGCATATTTGATTCTTGGGTAATGTTGTTTTTGTTCCTCCTCGTGTCCCATCATGGTTTACACTCACCGTCTAATCAGGAGTCTGCAAAGTCTATTGCTTGAATGTTGTACTGCTTGTGTTCACAGGCAAGGAGAAAACAAGATTCACACCAGGTCATCCTCCCTCTCTCCAAGGTAATGTGCTGCTACCGCTCACTGTGGGTGTTCATTGGTTTTATTTGGAAAATGGAGGCTCCGTATTTAGCTTTCATATGAATCAGCTTAAGTCCAGTGGTTTACAACCTTTTTGGCCTGTGAGTGACTCCATTTGCACTTTTACACTGAACCTCTGCTTGTCATTTCAATATCCCAGTGAAAGCATCTGCATCGAGCCATGCTCGATTGATGTGCCTGTGATTAGTGAAAGACTGCGTTGCGCCACATGGTCTCTCGTGTACCATGTGTAATGTTCCTGCAACTGCCTTCAAATATAGTTGATATAGTTAAGAGTGCAAACACAGGGTCTTGCTTGCGAGGAGCCACAGTGTGAAAGTCTGTAAAAAGCTCTGTAAACATAGACATCCATTGAGTTGCTAGCCATGTCAAATAGGAAGCTCCTCCAGAACTATGATCTTACTTCCCCTTTTCCTATGCTAGTTTTCAATTAGTCTGCTGTTCAGCTCTGGTGTAGCTGTTTGTGGAGTGGGACGTATTTTACATGTTCACTATACATCTACATTAACCCTTGAGATGGGATGCCTGTCTTATACTCCTCTTCAGCCGGAGCATCCTGCAGTCTAGCAGCTACAAGGCCAGTGTTAACGCCCCTACTCTGGCTAGCCAATCAGACAGCAGGAAAAGAACCAGAACCTCCCTGCCAGCCAATGGAGTAGCAAACAGGTCAGCACCAGTCTTTGTGGAACTATTGTGATGTCCATATTTACGTGTTTTTGTGATATAGTACCGTTGTATTTAGAAGTACAAGTGACCAAGAAGCTTAAGCCACTCGTGGAGTCATCAGAAAACAAAACATTAACTCCTTCCCTTCTCTCTAGCAGCTCCCTGTGCCACAGCAGACTAGCCAGGTCCCTAGGCAACTTGCATGTTCAGGCTGGCGACAGAGACCTGCTCTGCTTTGAGCCGGGTAAACCTAGAGAAACATCCAACTGTTCCACGGCCAACAGGGGCACTCTGATCAACCTTAACACGGCACAGGCCCATCACAACCAGGCAAGCTCTCCCAAGGCCTATTCATAAGAGATCATGACACTGTGACTTCATCTCAACGTTTTTTTGGATGTGCTGGGAGAGATCGAATTGCTTTGGAGTTTATTTTTGAGTTTTTAAACCCAGCTTTAAACCCAACAGCTTGGGACAGACAAACTTTGGGGCTCAAGAGTTCTTGCTTCTCCAAATCTGTGATGTGTTTGTTTGGTGCATCCCAGCCTTCTTGGCCTCTGCTTTTTCATCTATCTGCATTAAAGACAGTTGGCTGGTCAGGACTAATTGCACTAATGCTGTCCATTTTAACATTAGCTTTAGCCAGCGGTGAGCAGCATCTTGCACTTTCCTGTTATAGGGCTTGTACATTGCGACGACCGCCTCCATTTTGAAGCATAGGAGCATTATGTTGCTAGTAATTTTTTTTGGTCATTGTTTACTAATCCTTCCATTGAGAAAATTGTGATGAGCCCTCATATAACGTGTATTAATAATACTATCTGCTAGATTGAATTGATTCTACACTCATTTGTATTTTAGATTTGAGCAACAAAAGTAAAGGGGTTGTATGGCCTTCAGTAAACTAACAAATTAGATTTTGAGCAACAAAATGGATTAGATATTTTAAATGCATACTAAAAATACTGTTGAGCCTTTTTTTTAACAGTAGTTTTTTGAAAGTCAAGAATATAGTTTATCTACATGGCTTGAAGCCCAATTTTAAATATTTAGCACAAGAACGCTTATAGGACCACAGATTTTATCATGAGCCACATCATAGCCAAACTGTTAGGGTTAGAGGCACTATATACAATAATCCGAACACCATCGTTCTCCTTCCCTGCCGTCCTTTCCTCTGTTCCCGCTCTCAGGACTGTTTTGCTTAAGCTGCGCTTTCTTCCGGTGTACAACTGGCTATAGCTTCTCTGGACACTTGTACTGCCTTCCTGCTCCCCCTCTCCTCCTAATATGAAACCATTCTCTTCCTCTCTGTCCCACTTCTAACAGATGCACGGTGGCCAGAGGATGTAAAGCTCGCTACTCTATGCAACCGATGCGCTTTTCCAGACTCTGGTATCCATGTCTTTTCTCTTTTTCCCCCCCTAAATCATTTATCAAACAAATCTCTGTCTTGACTATCTTTGTTTCCTTTTTTTCATGCTATAGTTAGAGCAGAGCGGCGTCTACGTCAAAGATCAAACATTTTCACCCAAAACCTGTCTAATTTAATATTTTGTCGAACACAATGTAGGCTTTTCAAGGCTGCTGACCATATCGCACTAGTTAGCTGGTGTTTATAGCTATATATATAATACATTTTCATGCATTGTTAATGTGGATTTGTTGACTGAATTTGTGTTTCTTATATTTTGGCAGTCACTCCGTACCCAAAGCTAGAGCCCCTCTACTCCGATGAGCCTGGGATCTGAATAGCATGAGGATTGTTTTAAAGACTGACCTTAGCGGTCACTTGTTTTTTTTTAATCTTTATTTTTATTCGCTTTTAAATGTTTTTCGAGTCCAGTGCATTTTGTTATAAAGGATCCATGCAATGGTCCGGTCTGGCTTCAATGTTTGACATGCTCATGTAAACAAGTTAAATTGCAATTATGTAAAGCACTTGGTTGATCATGAAACTATTCCATAAAACATAATCATAGAATTGTCTCACCTATTAAAGCATGCATTAGTATTGTAAGGTTTATCAAGTCAGACTGGCATGTGAATGTGTCAATCTGGGAGTTTACTTTTAACAAGCACTAAAAGTAGATATTCCAGTTTTGAGCAACAGTATACCAATGGCAGTGCATCCTGCAGAGATCATGCACACAGGGTGTTTTATGGGTGAAGTATTGTGTGCAACAGTCAAGTTCCTGTATTACAGTAATGTAAATAAGAAATAATTTGATATACTGAGAACGTCATTTTGTAAATATTTTGTACGGTTTGAGTCATGATTTAGAGGAACCCAGCCCTCATGGGGCCCAAACAAGTAATTATGCTTTGATAAAACTGGCTTTTTAAAATAAACCAATACTCTACTTCATTGTCTCAATTTAATTTTCCTACTTTTATCAAGATCATAATGGTGCTTATTGCACAGACTGATCATGTAAACTTGAAACCACTTAACTTTGCCCCACCATATGAACACTATCAAATATAATTTGCAGAAGTTTTATTTTTTCCAGGAGCCAGTAACAAGCAACTTGAACCCCATCAAACCATGGAACAGTGAATAAATAGTGTTGGCTTAAGTGTGTCCCATTTTCACCAGTGGGCAATGGAAGTGACAATCACCAGCCCTTATTATTTTCCAGCAGACAGTGCTGGGAAATCCTCTGGATCATCTGGATTTGGAGCCAGGATGTCGACCTGAAGATAGATGCACATGTTATGTCATTCTTAATGAGTAACTAGGTTGATTTTACATGTGAATAACCACACCTACCCTGTCAAATTTGGGGGTGACAACCTCTGGGGTACCCACTATGGCACCTCGTCTGCCCCGGCCTCGCCCTCCCCGGGCGGGGCGTCCCAGACTCCCGAAGTTTATGTCCAGGCGCGAAGTTATGTCATTTACAGACCTGCGCAGGAAGTGGTCCTCCATGTCCTCATCTTTGAGGTCCTGTGAACAAAAAGGTGGAGCAAAGTGCCGAACAGAAAAAAAAAAATTAAAAAAGTTTCACACATCAATACAGTGGACTAAATTCTGCTTCATAAGTGTGAAGTTGAGGGGTTTGAAAACGTCATACAGTAGTATAGCGCCACACTAGTGCATTACAGTGGTAATTTACCTAGGTCAACACCATTCAATTAAAACCCATCTTAAATTAAATCACAAGGATGACATCTACAGAATATTCAGCTGATTGAAACTCATCGAGTCGCCATACAATAAGATGTACAGCATCAGGCATCCCAGCCCTCCGTTGAAGGCCAGTAGTGACAGGCAAATCGTGGCCACCGGATAGAGCCACTGTGTTCATACATGTACTGACCTCACGCAGCTTGGACTCGTGAATCACCCTGGCTTTCGACGGCACCTCGGTGTCCGCCTTGCGGAGGTTCAGCTCCGACTTGGGGCGGCTGGTCTCCTGCAGTGCCCGCCACTCATCCAGGCTCATCTCTATGGCCACCTGGACCACCACCTCTCCTTCCAGGTCTGTTCCTCTAATACAAAACACAAGTAGACACACAAAGTGCCACATATTAAGAGTTCTTTAAGATTAGCAGAATAACCATCCAATGTGTCGTGGATGTTGTAGTTAAACTGGGGGCATGGAAAACACTAGTACTTAATGATGAATAACTTTAGCTGCTGGTATAACATACTGGTCTTCACCCTCCACTGGGGCTTGGGAGTCAGGGTTGACTGAGGCCGTCACATCCATATCACTGAAAAACAAAATTGTCGTCATTCATCTCTGAAGGTGTCCCAAATGGATATAAAAAAAAGGGGGGGGGGGGGGGGTCGTTGGGGTTCACGTCACCCAATAGTGTCCTGAACGGAGCCCCAGTTCCACGATCCTCTGCCACCCCTCTTCTCATCAGGACACATGCCTCTGCAGCAAAGCGTCAAGTTAGATACAAGAACAATATTGAAATGATTGATTAAGCACATTGGTTGTTCAAGTAGAACCGGTGCCCTTACGTGCCACTCTGCCGCTCGTATTCCCTCTTGCCCCGGGGATTAAAGTTCTCCAAGTTCCTTGGATAGCAGGCTCCCCTTCCTCCTCGACCACCTCCTCGTCCACCCCTGAAGCCTCCTTGGACCCTGGGGTCAACCTCGCTGTTGTAGGAGGACCTGGGGACCACCTTTAAAGCTCACAGGAATGCGACACAATGCATCCAGGTACATGGTATGGTAGCAATTAGAGCAAAAAATATAAAAATAGCGATTTTGATCCAAATGCTTCACAAACTGTGACGAGCCACCAGTGATACTAGAAGCGTGCTAATTTCAAACCTTGTACAGAATGACATCATGGCACCTCGACAACTCCACGCTTTGTGTCAGGGTGTCCACGTAGGTTTTCCCCCCTAATATCCACAACCCCATAGCTAAATTATTTCGGCAAATCCAAGGGCTTTCATCAGGGTCACTCAATCACGATTGCGTTAAAATCATTCGGTGATGGTGACTTATTTACCTGAACAACTTGGAGATCGTAACTTTAAGCGCTTTCACATGCGTTAAATACCTGGAGTTATAGTTCTCCTGGTAGTACTGCTCTGTCTCATACGGTCGCTCCTCAAAATCATTCCTTCTTGGGGCCCTTTGATTCTCCACTGCACGGCCTCTGCCCTCACTGGACATGGGCTCCCGTGTTGGGGGCTTTTTCACTGTACAACGGGGCACACAGAAAATAGATTAACTTCGATCAACATTTTCAGCACCTCTAGAATATTTTTGAACCCCTTCCAACTCATTTATTTCAATGGAGATGCTGCTCATTTTCTGCTATTGTTTGAGTCTCTGCATGGTGCGGCCAGACACCCTGCAGCTGACGAAGTTGAAGCAAACGGACATAAGGTTAAGCAAAAATAAATAAACTACCACCATCACCCTGTTGCATGAATCATAACCTTTACGTCGCCGTGTCTCATGCCAAATAACTACATGGCGGACCGTTCAATTCAGCGCGGAACGAACTTTTCGTCAGTCTACCTATAGGAGGAGCAGGCTGCTCGTCGACTGCAGCTCGTCTCTCCTTCTGGGATTCCTTCTGGCCAGCCTTCTTCTGCTTTGCTTTAACTTCTTCCTTCTTTTTCTTTGGTTTCTCCGTGCTCTCGGCCATGCTGAGCAGGTCGAAAGGGTCAGCCTCGTCGTCCAAGAGCTCCCCGAATCGGTTTGCAACGACACAGCCATAGGCGTCCGGCAACATTGTGGCCTATGTCAAATAAACCAAGTTAAACTGTTGACTGGTTGTCACACACAGCCTAACCTACACGACAGTGACGGATTTCGGGAGATTCCTCTTTGCCCCCTTACAATGCAAACACCCAGACTGGACTGGATGTAGCTGGATAGCTACCTGGTTATTTTTGGGGTTACGTTTAAGTGGTTGCACGTGCGAAATCAAGGCACTACGCCCCCAGCGCCAATCAACTAGAGATGCCACGCCCCCTGCGCTAATCATCGAACGATGACACGCCCCCTGCGCTCATCAACTAACGATGACACGCCCCCTGCGCTCATCAACATTCATCTGACAAAGTTGGCTTAGTTCAGAATTTTTTTCCCCGTATAAAAAAGATTTACACAGTGGGTACAAAAAGTATCTGGGTACAAAAAGTATCAATGCAGGTATCGTTTACCTTAACCAATAGCCAGCTTACAGTAGCCTACCTAGATTATCATGTTAAGGGCACCCAGTGCAACTTTCGAGGCAAAAATGAACATTAAATTTCTAGTTTTTTTTACACGTAGTATATTTCAATAAC
>JAOPUA010000147.1:11825734-11830972 GCA_027122455.1 Trisopterus luscus | reverse complement strand
ACGGTTCTATTTCATGAGGGCTACGGCTACAGTCATAGAACTAGAGTCATAATATCATAACCATTGTCCCTTTTAACATAAGGCTACGCTCATGAAAACTAGACCTATAATAACATCAGCGATTTGATTTCTTTCCCTCCTAGGATGGTATCCGGCGCGGCAGGCCACGTGCCGACACGGTCCAGGAGCTGATCACCGAGGGGGAGACCTCCTCCAGCCATATCCGCTGTAACATCTGCAACCGGGTTTTCCCCCGGGAGAAGTCTCTGCAGGCCCACAAGAGAACACACACAGGTGAGCAGCATGGGAGCCCTTGTGGAATTTGCATGATTATTCGCATTCAAGAAGGTGTATGTTCCAAGTTTGATTCTGCCCCACCCATTGAGCCGATGGCAAAACTACATTAACATTGACAAGTTAACAAGAGAGAAGCATTTAACGAATGAACAGTGTAATGTCGATTTCTTTTTTTCATCAGCACTGCAGGAAAGCCTGTTTAAGCCATTTCAAAGCTGAAAATGTATCCACTGAAGACCTGTTTGTTTCCTCAGGTGAGAGGCCTTACCTGTGTGATTACCCCACCTGTGGGAAGGCATTTGTCCAGAGTGGTCAGCTGAAGACCCACCAGCGACTGCATACGGGGGAGAAGCCGTTTGCCTGTTCAGAGAAAGGTGAGCCTGCTGGATCCATGGCTGACATGAGAAGTTTGTGTTGAGCCCACATAGGAGAGTGCAAGCACACTTCAGAATTCATTATTGGAATTAGATTTATGCACAACGCATCCATTTATTTACTACTATTAGCTTTAATAAAAAAATATATAGGGTTACTATTTTTATATTTATTGTAACCACCTGTAAAGCATGGTTGTTTAAAGATATTTCACATAAGATTGAAACAACATTGAAACATGATTTGAATTTGAATTCAAAATCCTAGCATTAATATTAACACTATTTCCTTTCCCAGGATGTGGAAATCGTTTTACACACGCCAACCGCCACTGCCCTAAGCACCCTTTCAGCCGGCTGAAGAGAGAGGAGGCGAAGGACTGCCTGGGCAAGGGTCAGTCCGTAGACAACAAGGCTGTGGCAGAGTGGCTGGCCAAGTGAGTCCAACTCCTATTGCTGTTCATACCACTGGTCATTATAGCGCTGCATCCTAATACACTGCAGGAAATTCTGCATTCCTGGTAATAGAAAAAGGGAAACAACCACAGTTGACTGGGTTCAAATTCTCGGGTTCCATGTATTGATTTAAAAAGTCAGGGGGTTCAAAGGGTATTTCTGGCGATGATTACCAAAACCACCGTTAGTACATGTTTTATGGCAGTAGGTCACAGCTTTGCAATGCCACCACTAGATGGCGTCAGTGTTACTGTCCCTCCCTGTAGAGCAGTGGTGGGAATGGGAACTACATGAATCCACGTCCATTAACCCGGTCTGCTCTGCCCCGTCGATGTGCTGCAGGTACTGGCGAACCCGTGAGCAGCGAGCCCACACCGGGTCCCCCGGCGGCCCAAAGGGGAAGGGCCAGGCCGCCGAGGACCAGGAGCAGCAGGACCCCATGGAGTTCGGCAACTCCGACGAGGAGAACGGCGAGGAGGACGCAACGGAGGAGGAGAAGCCCGGGGGTCACGGAGGAGCCGCCAAGCGCTGTCTCCAGGAGCAACGCGAGCGTCTCCACGGCGCCCTGGCTCTCATCGAGCTGGCCAACAACCACTCGGCCTGAGCGCTCGCCCGGGCGCCCCTCTCGCTCGCCCCTCTTGCTCGCCCCGGACCCCCGTCTCCCGTCCCTCCTCCTCTCTGTCCTATCCCGTAGTCCCGTTCTGCCTTCCTGTATAGTTTGAGCAGTAGGAACCGCCGACGTGCCAGTACAGGTCTTCTATGTTGGGTCAAAGCAGATGTTGGGGGGGGAGATGGGAAGAAGAAGAAGAAGAAGAAAAAGAAGAAGAAGAAGTGAACAGGCCTCTTTTATAGTCTGTCTGAATAGACGATCACGTTTCTCCTCATCCTCGGCACAACACCAGGAGGAAACAAGCTAAAGCACCTTATTCAGCTTTGATTTTCTATTTTTTTTTAAGATAATTTTAGGCTGCTATGATTGTAGGTTTGATGATATGAAGAATGTTTTTGTCTTCTGACCTCTCTAAAAGGGAAAGAGGGAGTACAATTACGTTTTTGTTTTGTTTGCACTTTGGTAACGAGTTATTTTTTACAAGTATATTGTGTTTGTTAGGCGAGTGTGTGTGTGTGTGTGTGTGTGTGTCTGCGTCTGCGTGTGTGTATGGATTAAGGTCAGATGGACAGAATGGTAAAAGGATGTGTTCAGACATAGGATTTTGCAGTTATATCCTTAATCTTTTATCCAAAACTTTGTCAAATGGCTTCTGGATCTGCCTCGTTCATCTCCAGCATTGAGGATACAGTGCTGCTGCTACTGATGACGTTGAGTGTGTGTGTGTATATATTTATATATAACAAGGAAGAGTTTTGTACCTTGGGTTTGCAGCATCATTGTTTTCTCATCAAGAAATAACCGGTGTGAGGCGGATGAATGATTGCTGATCATGAGCAAATTACGACTTTAGCAGCCATTGTTTGTGAATGAGAGGATAATATTTCAAGCCTAATCAATAGGTCTTACCAGGTAGATTTTCAAATGTAAAAGAAAATTACATTTTTTGAAAGGTTATTTCACCTCGACAACTGCAACTTAAGAAATTCTAATATATATAGACAAACTTAGCACTGAGACCATGTGGTCTAAAGAAAAAAAAAAACAAATTCTATAAACCATTTGGAGAGCTGCAAGTCATGCAATCTATGGATCAAGCTTGAAATGGAACACATTTGGCTAATCATCAGGCAGGTCACGACAAAGAACATTTGTCACAAACCGATTTGTGGAGCACTCTGGTGTTTTGAGACTTGTCAACAACACTACATTTGCTGGCACTGTAAGCAAGCCTTTTAATTGGCCAAGTATTCTAGTAGTGTTTTTCTTCTTAATCATGAAAGTCGCTTTAATGTTCAAACATATTTGATTATTAACATAAGTCTGGAATAATTTGATTTGATTAAGTTAAATTGAATAGTTGATCATCAAAACACCAAATAATTACTATTACTCAAAATGTTTTGTACGATGGAATTATTCTAACCTATAGTTTATTATGTTGTGTGAGGAACCTGGCATATGATATATATATATACATGTATATATATATATACACCATGTTAGAAAATAGAGTGCACAATCTATTAAGAGCTCTAAAATTGACACTTAGAACATTATTAACATCTGGTTTTTCCTTTCCGAATAGATCATTAACATTTGTACATGTTTGTGGCATATAAAGAGAGTGAAACTGCTTGCTTGGTAGGAATGTTAAAAGCAAAACTTCTAACAAGCTGTCCACACTGTTTGTGCAAGGTCTTCAATAAAAAAATGAGTCATATGACTTTGTCTCAGAACAAACGTGATTTTCAATGATTGATAGTGGAAAATATGGGGAATGACAAAAGATTTATGTCAATTGTTTATTTTATAAAATAAATTACAATCAGGAAAGTTTTATATTTTTTCTTCCATTGAGCACCATAGTGGAAGGTTAATTATCCCCTACTTTGGCAGACAATGTCAAAGTATCTTCAAGTATGCTCTGCTGTTTTTCTGGATCTTCGCTCTTAGCTGTCTTGTAGAAGGTGAAGTTGGCGTACACCAGTCCGCCCAACATACTGTAGGCAAAAGAGAAACTCAGGTACTTCAAATGTGAACAAAACCTTTTTACATTTTGTACTAGTCTATGGTAGTACAAAACTGAGCAACTAAACCACTTAGTTGTAATGTAGGAGACAAATCTATTGTGCCCCATGTGGACCTTCTGAGGCTGGGAGGTGGGTTTTTTTGTTTTTTTTTATCTTAGTTTGCGTAAAGTATTAACTGGAACTGAGAAAAAAAAAAAGTCATACCATATACTTAGACCCAGGAAATTGGGCCAGGAGAACAGGTAGTCACCACCGACAAACATTCCAATGTAGGCTACTGCAACATTCTGAGGAGACATTCAACATGTATGTTCATTCAACCTTTGGAAAAAGCCTTGATGGGACTTGTAGATAGGCCACTCGGTTTTGTCGTACCTTTATTGCTCCCACTACTGTTGTAGTAAGCGCTGAGTTATAGTGACTGCAGAGGACTATGGAATACATCAGAACAAAGCTGGGAGAACACAGCAGGTATTAATACACGTATTATTTAACATAGAGCAGAGTACATGCATTACTGTTGATGATAATTGTAGCAAGCAGTTAGTTGTTTAATCAACAGATTTTTTCAAAACAAGTGTAATCAAATATATGGGATGTCTGCATGCTCATTTTACAGAAAAAGTATAAAATCACCACTGTAATCAGGTATATTTATGTATATAATCACAAAGACGTTGTACAGAATAAATTAAATCATGTGTGTACCCCATTATGCAGGTCAGAAGGAAACAAATCGTGAAAGTGGGGTTCACCCAATTTTCAAAGGCCATTGCCTGTGGAACCAAATTATAATAATGAAATGTTATTAATAAAGCACTTTTCAAGTGAATGAACAAATTGTAAAATCAATACAGTTAAGTAGATAAAACTAGGAAACAGGAATACTCATGGTTGGTACTCGTACTGAACAGTTTATTGATGGGTCTTTTGGGCATACACTGATGGAGCTTGCTGTGATGTAGATTTTTACCTTGTTCAAGTCCCCTGTTAGAACACTTGCCAGGAGTGTAGGGATGACGATGATTACCGCATTGTAATACAACACACCGTATTTCCCAAGACCCTTTGAAGTGGGAAATTAACACATAGAAAATTAAGAAAGTCACAGTGAATAGCTAGCATGGCTGATTCAAAGCCCATTACTCATTAAAAAAATTCCCTCTCCATGTCCCCACATGATAACACTTCTGATCGTTTTTTACTAACTACAGTTGTTAGTCTGCTCTGCTCTCTTTACCAAATGGACACACTGTGGTTTGGATTAATCGCTGCCTGCGACACTTAAACACGGCATTTTGTTTTCAGACACTCGACTCATACTTACTCTCTTGCTGTTCATACTATATTGCGTACTATGCTGCTTGGTTGCAAGGCAAGTGTGTATGTTTAGCCTTAGTCAAAATTGAGTCAAAATCTATCTCTCCCTCTTGTGCTCTCTAACTGCTATCCACTACTATTATGCATT
>JAOPUA010000147.1:11789290-11801855 GCA_027122455.1 Trisopterus luscus | reverse complement strand
CACACACACACACACACACACACACACACACACACACACACACACACACACACACACACACACACACACACAGAACCACACTCACAAATACTTATAATCTATAACAACGTTAAGGATCTTGCTCTAGTATGACTTACATTCTATATAACTTCTCAGCTTTGGGGTTACTAACCAAACGATCCTATTTTCTTGGCTGTGAAAGCACAATGTGAATGACACTATTAAAATATAACTTGATTCAGATCATGTGTGCTTTCATTATATGTACACCGTGTTGCCCATTTGTTGAAGATGGTAGGAACCATTTTGAATCGCAAGAGAAGGGAGTAGAAAGCTCTCTGGCGACCCCTAGTGTTCATCTTTAGAGAAGGCATGTCTCCCCCATCCCTGAATGTAGTAAACCGATCAGAGATGGGGAGGATTATCTACCAAACATATTCAGTTAATTCCCTTTTTATATAAAATATAAACTTTGTAGTTCTTAATAATGCATTGAGATGTGTAGTTCTCGTTGAACTCCATGCATAATATCAATTCAAATTAATTAATAAATCATTCTTTTACCTGCTTGTTTTGCTTTTTACAGAAATTGAAATTGTTGAGTGCCAATATGCTGGGTTTTAAATGTACTTATCTAGTCATTGGCAACCTAATAGTGTAACTTATAAAACAGCCAGATTTGTTGAATTCAATAAGATAGTCTAACTACTAAAATGACATCGCCCAAATTTATGTCGTCGTTGATAGGCCATTGGGTTCGAGAAAATGCCTCAAAGCATAGAATAAGGCGCTTTGTGGCCGACGACGCAAGTATCCATCACACATTCTAATAACTAATTATTAATTTATATGTAACCACTTGCGCACACACTTCATGAATAAATACCACATTATATCAATCATTTCTGAATATCCCTGATTTCTTGTGTGTGGTTGTTTTCTTTTGACCCCGGGGTTTAGCGCTGTAATCAAATAATTTAGTTGTGTGCCTTCCCACCACTTTGGACCAAAAGGTGGCTGGTAACGCAGAATCAGTCAGCAACCAACTGACAAAAAGGCTCTTCACGATGAAACCTTGGATGATGAAAGGTAACGATCATTCCTACCTTCTGGTCACTGTCAACGGAGCGTTCTAACGAAGGCCTTTGTTGCTGTTTGGCGTGTGTAACTTTGAAATGTGTTGTTGTATATTTACATGAACACTGTTGTTTTTACTGTAGACTGAGACGAGAGAAGATGTTCTATTGTTTTCCATGGTGTTGTTGTGAAGGTAGGCCTTATATCTGGGTGTATTCATTACTGTTTGTTGTTGGTGTGTGGTCTTCATATCTCAGTGGACTCTATCCTCTCCAGGCGCGTGGGTCCCACCCAGGGCGGGGCCAGCTGGTGGAGCGAAGGCGGGCCCTTCTGGTCCTCACACGGTGGCGAGAGGGTCAATGCGATGGGGGACTGGAGGGAGGCTGTGGCCTGGGAGGAAAGCGGGGAAAGCGCTGCTGGTGGTGCTGGTGGTGGTGGCGGCGGGAGTGGAGGAGGAGAGCCGGAGGACGAGGTGGAGGGCGTGGCCGAGGTGGTGGTGATGGTGGTGGTGGTGGTGGTGGCCACTTTGGTTCCCATCTGCCCCATGCGTTTTTCCAAGGCCTGGTTCTTCTGCAGCGTCTCCACGTAGCTGAGCTGCAGCTGCGCCTGGTACTTCAGAACCCGCTCCTTCTCATCCTGCCAGGTGTGTCTCTCCTGGTCAAAGTTCAGGGCTTGACGCTCGCGTTGCTGGCGCTCCAGCCTGAGTGTGGCCTGCAGCTGCTCCAGCTGCCTGCGCAGGTCCCCAGCCTCGTCCCCCGCCTGGCGGAGCTGCAGCTCTTGGCACAATTGGCTGTCCTGTCGTAGTTGCAGCTCTTGTCGCAGTTGTCCTTCCTGTCTGTGCTGGGCCTCCTGACGCAGCTGGGCCTCCTGGCGGAGCTGGACTTCTTGGCGCATTTGAGCGTCCTGACGCATTTGGGCCTCCTGACGGAGCTGGACTTCGTGACGGACTTGGGCCTCCTGGCGGAGTTGGGCCTCTTGGCGCATGTGCAGGTCCTGGCTGATGTGGGCGTCTTGGCGATGCTGAGCCTCTCGCCACTGGGCCTCTTCGCGCTGCTGCCTCTCCTGCCTCTGAGCCTCCTGCCGCTGGGCTTTGGCCTCGTCGCTCTGCAGGCTGAGCAGGTTGTCTGACGTGGAGCTGAGACCACCAGAGGAGGGGTCGGAGGAGCTCCTCGGGCAGTGCATCATCCCCCATGGGGGCAGGAGCCCCGCCGCGGCCAAGTTAGGACCCATGGAGATCTCATGTCCCCTGCCAACCTCACTCAGAGCACGCTTCAAACTGAGCACCTCTGCCTCGAAGACACCCAGTTTTTCCCGGAGCATAGACACCTACAGGAAAGGATCAAATGTCACCCTTGTCAAATGGCTGTTCTGTAGCGGTCTCAGGGTGGTTTGTGTACATGTCTGCCCGTGCTTGTTAATGCCCATTGCGCGCGTTTACATTCAGTCGGCAAACCCTACGTTACGCATCACACATCATCTTACCTCGGAGAGAGTCCTTCGCAGCTCTCCCTCGCACTTCTCCAGATCACGACTCTTGGAGCTGTACGAGTCCTTCAGACCGAGCATGGCGTCCTCCCGTTCCCTCAGCTGGGCGTTGAGCTCCTTCAGCTGGCCCCTGAGGGCCACCATCTCCCCGGCTCTCTGGGTCACCTCCGCCTGGCTCTCCCTCAGCTGCTGCTTGAGCAGCGAGATCTCACCGGCCTTCTGACACACCTGCCGCCGCACGGAGGAAGGAGCAGACGGAGCAGAAGGGATGGTTATGAGTCTATTCACTATTACAGATACGTGTTGTGACTCAAAATGTGCATTGGTGCAACTGCAGATGTAGATAGCACCGTTATGTTGTACATAAAGACAACACAGGTAGGTCCAGGATACCTTTGATCTACATGGGCTGGATAGTCTAGTCTAGCGGTTAAGTGGTTTGACTCCCATTCAGAAGGTTCTGGGTTCCAACCCCATTGATCCGACGTCTACCTGTAGGGGGTGCGCAACCCCTTCCAGCTCCTCAGTGAATTGCATCGAAAATATTGACAGTTTCTCACGATATGTCTGCTAAATGGGTTCACGGAAAGATAAATCTGATCACAATTTGAAGTTCAGACACATTAGCACTTCGCTATTTCCTTCCTGTTGAAGTTCTATGACTTCATGTGCTCAAAAGCAGCTTCTCAAAAAAAAAAGATGCAAACATCTCACCTCCCATTTGGTCTCCTCCAGACGGGGCAGTATGTCCGCCTGCTCCTTCCTGTAGTCCAGACACTTCCTCTCCAGCTCCTCCCTCTGGGCCAGAAGGGCAGCCATCTCCTCTTGGAGCCGCCTCTTGTCCTGGGACAGCCGAGTGATCTGAGCCTGCAGGGCGGTCTGGGAGCGTTGGGCTCGACGGGTCACCTGCAGAATAAATAAAGAGTATTGTAGTTGGTTGGCAGTATTGTATGCAGTATAGTATGCAGTATTTTCTTTCGATCTGTCTGGGGAGATCTGTCATGCCCATGTGTTTCATATTAAACTACCAGGTGCCATAGGTAGCAGTAGTGGAGGACTTGGAGATTAACTCCAACAACGAGGTAAATGCCAAGGCCAAAGGCCAGGGGAGTATTCAAATAAAACCAAATGTCTTTTGGTTGGGAAGGGAAATTCAGTGCACAGGACACACATTGCACAGGAAACCTGTGTATGTGTATGGAAATCATGTTAACTCTCAACTCACTATAGCTCAGTATAAAACAGTCATCCATACATACTGTTTCACAATGTTTCCAAGTGTTTTAGAAGATTATAAATTAAAGTAGATATACACACACAACTATATTATGCAATAATATTATTGGACACATTTTTTTTTGAGTATTTCCCAAAATATGTGTTTTTTAAACATGTAAATATTATATATAATACTCGGCAGTATTATATGAATTGTTTTCTTTTTCTTTTTTGGAGTGGATTGCCGCTAAACTAAGTTTTATTATGTTTTAGTATGCAATGACAATAAAATATCGAATCCATCATACATGTATGTGGGTCCTCCGCATGCATGCCTTTCCATGACCAATGTCAGTGTATGTGTGAGTATGCATGTGTCTGTGTGTGTGCGTTTCTGTGTGCATGTATGTGTTTGTGTGTGTGTGTGTGCATGTGTGAGAGTGTGTGTGTGTGTATGTCTGTGTGTGTGTGTCTGTGTGTGTGTGCATGCGCCTGTGTGTGTGTGTGTGTGTGTGTGTGTGTGTGTGTGTGTGTGCATGTGCACCCTCACCTGCTGCAGACGTGAGGCATAGTTCTGCCTCAGCTCGTCCATTTGGCGCTCCCAGACACGCTGCTTCTCCTCAAACACCTGGATGATGGCCGCCTCGCTCTGGTCCAGGTTACGGCGGATGTGCTGCACCTGTGAGCAGACACCACGATGCGTTTGGGGATGGAGGACAGCGTAGAGGCTAGGGTCCTCGACTTGACCCCCTAGCCACTTTAAATCTAAACATTTAAATTCACTGTAAGTCGCTTTGGATATAAGATTCTCCTAAAAAGGCTCACATTATTATCACCAATTGCGGACAAACTTCTTGAATAGATAGCGGAATTTCTGAATATCCCTTCTTTTCTTATGTGGTCGTAGCAGAAGGGATTTATATAGGTATATTAAATATTATTGAGACGTATTCTGACTTAAAATGTGCACTACTGAATTACAGAGGTGCTGCACCTCTAACCCTAACCCTAACCTATGGGGAAAAAGGACAGCGTAGTGGCCAGGGTGCTAGGCTCTGTTTGAGTCCCTTTATCCACAAGCTACCTATAAGCATCCTTATGGAAGCCCTACAAGCTCTAAATAATCCTGTATCTGAATTTACTCTAAGCTCGCTTTAAATAAAAGATTCTCCTAAATAATCCTAAATAGTAATAAGAAGGTTTTGAAGATGAACACTGTTAACAGTAAGCCTGCAATGCCCCGGCTTAGCAAGAATGGGCAATGCTTAGCCAGATTTGTCTATATAGGACAGTATATAGGACATACTGTATCTATCTTTTTTACATGAACAGCATTATCATTATAAATTTGCGTAGTCTGGAATAATGTTTCATACTGTTACACGTCCTAATAATATTATATATTACAAGCCATCCTCATTTGTAAAGTGAATGTGCTCCATATATTTATTTATCATCAGGGGACCACAGTGGCACACATTGTAGTCACACTTACACACTTCGTCACATCTACACCTGTGACTACCTGGTGTGGTTTGCACCTCAGACCAGGGTATTCCAGCCGGTTATCTCACCTCTTGCTCTTTCTCCCACAGCCTGTCTTCCAGATCTTGGATGATGTCATCGGAGGAAGGGGAGGGGCGTAGCGGCGCCGGGGCGTCACTCAGGTGGCTCAGCCTCTGATAGGACGAGGAGCTCTTTCCCGAGGAGGAGCGACCGCTGTCGGAGGCGCTGAGGCCGTTCTGAGAGAGGAACGGAGAACAGGTGTCGGGGGTGTTGCCTTCACTCACGGTTTGATCCACACACAGACATGCACAATATGGCCTGTACATCAGAATGCATCATGGGAGTTTTTGTTGACAATATGCCGCCAATATTGAGAGGACGAGTACCGTACCCTTAATTAACGTATACTGTCACCTAGGCTATTGAAACTTTGTTTTGCCACGTCTCGCATGAGAAACGCCGTGGCAGTTTCAGACACAAGGATGTCTCCCCGTAATGACAAATCATTTCACGATTAATTACAACACAACGAAAACAATACAAAACAAAAACATGAATATCAACACTACAACTCACATTTTGATGGTGGCAATGGCGACGTAACGTCACACTGTTCTAGCCCTAAAGGCCTTCTTTCCCTAGCGGCCGTGTTTGTTCCATCTCGTTACTACACACTTGCCGGAGGGGTGAACTGAATGCAGCATTCAGTTCCCAACACCCAGCTAGCATTTAGAACCAAGATGGCGGCTAGGTGAATTAGGCCCATAACTCCATCCGTACAAAACACTTATACCAACACTGCCCCATATTTATTTTGAAGCAAGGCTATCTCAATGAATTCAACTAAACATGACAATATCAATTTAATAATAATTGTATCAAGACTAAACATTTCCATAAAAATATTTTACAGTTAATTCAAATTTATATGATGATTCGTCCTGGGTTATATGCGTAGTACTACTTGTTATATATATGTGTATTGCAATACCAAGTGTACGTGTGTCATACTACTTGCTGTATTGCGCAGTAATAATGATAATGAAAATGATAATGATAAGCTAAACCTTATTAATCCAGATGGGGAAATATATTGCACATAACCCATTCTCTATAAGCAGTGACAGCCTGCCTCACAGGGTGGCCCTTGGGTACCAGCTCCAGGTGTAGGGCCCTCGCCTTGGTTATGGACAGGGCAGGAGGGTTAACTCAAAGGTATTGTAATGTGGGGGGAATCTGAACCCTTCGGAGGGAACCCACGTGAACACGGGGAGAACATCCAACACAAACGCTAGCAGCAGTGCTCACCACCTACTACATTGTGTAGGTGTGTAGTTCTACCTTGTACATGTGTGTAGTACTACCTTTTTCCAGTGTATAGTCCTACATTGTATTTAATATAGGTCTACCCTGTGACTATGTGTGTGGTACAACTTTGCTGCAGGCATGCAGCACTATAACAGGTCCATGTGTGTGTGTGTGTATACGGGTGCGTGGTCCTACCTGGTAGCCGGGCTTCTCCAGCTTCTCCAGCCCAGCGGTCGCCCCTGCCGTGCCCAGCCTGTTGATGTGGCTGGTGGACGCACTGAGGGGCCCCAGCACAGCCGGGGGTCCGTACCCCGACCCGGAGCCCGTGTAGGTGGGCAGGCTGGTCAGGGAGTTCCGCCCCGAGTCGGACATCCCTCCCTGGGCCATCTCGTTGCTCATGGGCCCTCCCTCGCTCCTCCCCACCCGGATGGGGCTGTCCTGGTCCAAGAGCAGCGCTTCAGGGACCTCCCCCCCTGCCTCCCCGCCACCGTCCCTGCCTCGCCTGCCGCTCCTGCCCTCGCCCATCCCCTCGCTCCTCCCGTCTGCCTTGCCCTCGCCGCCCGCGCCCCCCGACTGGACCACCAGGTTCTGCATGGAGTGGAAGCTCTTGGGGACCACCGGCTTGAAGGCGGAAGGACGGACCAGCCCCGAGTTATTCTGGAGGGAGGGAGGGAGGGGAGGGGAGACAATGCAAGAGGGGGGACGGGGGACAGGGAGAGAGGGATGGAAAAAGAGAGGGCGAGAGAGGGGGGACAAAAAGAGAGTGAAAGAGAGTGAGCAAGGGAGAGAGGAGAAGAAAGCAGTTAAGGTGGAGAGAGAGAGAGAGAAACAAGAGGCACAAAAAAGAGAGCGAGTGAGAGGTAGTGGGGGAAAATTCGGATTCAGATACAAATGTATCTGATTATTGGTCAACTTCAACTATATTACTCGGTAGTTACATGTAGCACTGTGATGGATCGAGATTAATAATGTTATCTTATGCAAACATAGCCCTGACCAAAAGTTTTGGAGTCAACAAGTTGCACTTATTTTTAAATCAATAAAGCAATAGATTTGACAGTTCCTCCAGCTCAGTGAGCCAGTAATTACCTGCTCCAGTTTCCCGGAAACAGGAAGTATCTTGGGAGGGTTGTGGTTCGGAGGGTTCTGACTGGCCGGATTGGTGTCGCCGTCCACTCTGGCGGCCGCCATTTCTCTATGTTGGTGTTGATTCATACCTCCGCTCTTCTTCTCGTTTGCGCCTAAGCTCACAAAGTTCCCGCACGAGTCTATACCTCCGCCACTGTGCATTTCTCTCTCTCTCTCCCTTTCCCTCTCTCTTTCCATCCTCTCGTTCTCCAGTCTCTCCCTCTCTCTCTCCCTCTCTCTCTCCCTCTCCCTCTCCCGTTCCCTCTCGATCTTCTCCCGTTCGATCCTCTCCCGCTCCCGCTCCCTGGCTCTCTCCCTCTCCCTCTCCCGCTCTCTCTCCAGCCTCTCCCTCTCCACCCGTTCCCTCTCCCGCTCGCGGTTCCTCTCCCTCTCCCGCTCCCTCTCCAGCCGCTCCCGGTCCCAGTCTCGGTCGCGGTCGCGGTCCCGGCCCCGCTCCCGCTGCCTCTCCCTCTCCCACTCCCTCTCCCGCCGGCCCGCTATGTTCCCACAGTCCATCTGGGCGTTGTTGTTGGACGGAACGGCCACGGTGCACTCGGTGGTGTTGGTGGAGGAGGCGGTCTCCGTGGGCCGGTCGGTCCCGGTACAAGTCCCAGTGCCAATGCTAACGCTGCCCCGCTCGTCGCTCGAGGCGGTCCCATCGGAGACAGTGGCCGGGGGGCGCGGCAGCCGCTCGGCACTGCAGCTCCGGTCGGGACAGCGGCGAGAGAGCGGGGGGGCCCGGGGCAGCGTGGTCCGTGTGCCCACTGACTTCATGGCAAACTCCTGCTCTCCGGCCACCCCACTCCCAACACTGCCCATAGCAGGGGAGGGGGTCAAAGGTCAGGGATGAAAGGTTAGGAGTCAGGGTTTGAAGGGTAGGGTCACACACACATCACACTTGGAAGTAGTGTGGGTCATCACAACCTAATGCAGGTAGTGGGGGCACACACACTAGAGAGACACAGAAAAAACAGTGGGTTATACGACAGTGGAAGTAGTTACACAGCAGGTCTGGCGCGTCCTCCCAGAATAGGCTGGGCCAATGAGTCTGAGGTGATTAACAACATAAAAGCGCTTTGAACACAAAATGAGGCATTCGTTTTTAATTAAATTTGCGCTGGCCCAGGTGATTAAAACCATATACGGATATAGCTCTTTCTCACTATCAAAATGTGTCTAACCCATTTTAAAATTAGTCTATGCATGTGTTTCTGTATTTGTGGGTGCATGTGTTTGAGTGTGTGTTGGTGGATCTATTTTGTATTGCATTTGAACCCACACAGCAGGAGTTGAATGTGATGTGTGGTGATTCTATAAGAGATAGCATGTACCCTATAGGCTACTATTACCGCCTCCCTAAATAATGTAATTAATGAAACAACGGGACCCACATCATCATCATCTTCATCATCATCATCACAAGTGTACGTTTATATATAACCTCCGTGTGTTTGTGTGTGTACGTTTGTGTGTTTGCTCTCTAATGGCATAATAGCATAAATGACGTTCCGGCGGCAGAGAGAAAGAGAGAGAGGGGGTGAGAGAAGCGCAGCCAGGCCACTGGGTTTAGCCTCCTCTACCCATCTACTAGAGGTTTACTTCCACTTGGGTGAATAGTAGTAGTAGTAAAAATACACTGCCTATCTTTCTGCCGCTCTGCTTCAGCCCCCTCCCCTCACGACTCTCTCTCTCTCTCTCTCTCTCTCTCTCTCTCTCTCTCTCTCTCTCTCTCTCTCTCTCTCTCTCTCTCTCTCTCCATCTCCATCTCTCTCTCCCCATCTCTCTTTCTCTCTGCATCCCTGGGCGGCAAGGGCGGCTTTAGCACAATCCGCATCATGCACCCAACCAACGACTGCGACTTAAAACAGTCATTTAAGATATCGACTTGAACGATCATGTGTTTCGTGCATAAAACGCTCAAATCCACTTTGTCATTGACGGCTGTATCATGCAGTCGCTTTGATTTACCGACTGTATCATCATCAGTCTATCATCAAAGGCTACTCACTATTTGCAGCTCCGCGGTTTTCGAGAAGGCAGCCCCAGCGAACGGTATTGTCAAGTGCGGCGCGGAAAGCCTTTGTCGCGTTGCTTGAGAATGATCTCAAATTGTCATAATCTGTCGACAATATTTTAGATTCTGTCCCCACTGTCTGTCAGCGTCGGATGCTGATGATGGAGTCGGTCGGTTGATGCGCGCATCAGCTGAGACACACACCCACCTCTGGCACCGCCCCTCTGGCTGCAGGATACGCCCACTTTTGGCGCTCATCCAGTTATGCCTACGGAGGCCGAGGTGTTCTTAAAACCAGTAGGCCTATAGGAGAGACTGATGGATGAATGGATGGATGGATGGACGGATGATTGTTTGGATGGGCCGACTAATGTGTTAATACATCTGGTAAGTTGAAGGACCACACCAATCCAAGTCAATTCTAGGGTCCGTACCATCATAGCCTATATATATATATATATATATGACATTTCTACTCGGCCTAAACAATAGCTCCAGTAGAAAAATAAGCCAAATAATGTTAAACAACAAGAAAGCTTGATTTAATAACGAAACCATGATCAGCCTACACTGCAGGACTAGGCATATTACTATTTTACCATAATATCTGTATATAGGCTTATACCTACAATTATTTTATTTATATTTTCTGTCTTTGTTCCACAAGAGGGCAGCCCCTTACAACGTTAGGCCTACAGATGTTGTCACCTCACCACTAAGAAAGATGATCGTTAACCAAGGATTGTTTGTCTGTAACACAGTAATTTGCTAAAATCTTCAATCTTAGCTGTTAACCTTTTGATTGCTCATTAATTTCTATATTCATCCTTATAAATCAAATGAGAAGCCGGCAGCAACACCATATACGTTTAGCGCCATCTGTTGCTTCATTTAGGAAATGTTTGAAGGAAGGACATTAGCTGTCTGCTGCCTAACATGTGGCACTATACGTTCGATTGATGATCTGGAAGTTGTTGGTTACAGTTGGTTTTCTTACGCAGACCACTGCAAAATGTGCAGTAAATGGATGGTCATTTAAAGGCAAAACCAGACTAAATTCTCCGGAGTAAAATCACAACATTTCCAAATGTCAGATAGGCCTTTTAATGTTAGAGAATATGAGGCATATTAAGAGTAAATAAGAGAACAAATGCATTTGCTCTGAGATCTGGCCCAACCAAAAATTTTCACAACAGTTGCAATGTGTGATTCAGCCTAATATGAAAAATAATTTCTTCCAAATGTATTGTCAGTCGTGGATCACAAATTTCAGTGGTACTTGGAGTGTATTTGTAGGTCCAACTCTCGCCTCGAGTGAACTGCAATATGATGCATGCGTTAGGCTGGGCTTTCTGCGTCATCACAAGGGGCCAGGGATGAAAACTTGCGCACCTGTCGACACAGAATATTTGATGTTGCTGTAGAAGATGAAACTCAGGAAGAATGAAAGACAGAGAAATAGAAAGAAATAAAGAAAGCAAGAGAAAGAAAGAAAGAAAGAATGAAAAAATGAAAGAAAGAAAGAGAGATATGTCTGATTTGACTGATTAGTTGATACTATATATGGTATCATCACCACAGTTGTTTCTGTGGTGAGTTGTAGTGAGTAAGAAAGAAAGGAGATATGAAACACAGACTGCATGACTGAGTGACTGAATGAACGATTGAAAGAAAGCTTGAAACAATGATTGAATGTCACAATGAAAGAATAAAAGGATAACCCAATAAAAGAATGAAAAATGAAGGAACGACAGAACGAATTAATGACACAATGAAAGAATAACGCAATGAAAGAACAAAATAAAGAATGAATATGAATGAAAGAATCTCCCCTCTGTGAGACCATCCGTTGGTGCAGGGGGCAGGCTGGGTATGAGCCCTCAGACTGGACTGCTGCTCCAGCAGCCGATCCGGAGCTGGAGATGGTCCCGCCAGCCCAGGGGGCTTCTGGTGCACTGCATAGCTGCAGACCTGGGCACAGCGTGGGGCCTGGAGACTGTGAGCGTGGCCCAGCAGGAGGGGGGTCAGGACATGGACCACGAGCTGTGTCCTTAATAACACTGGTGAGAGGAACACTCATCACATTTATAACCAGGGTGCGATTTGTTGGGGGGGATGGGAGGGATGTTTCATATCTGTTTAGTTTGCATTAAAACTAATAAGACATCAGGGTTCTTCCCTGCCTACTAGGTAGACGCAAGCGTAAGGATTTAATACAGGGCCACAGTGTTTCTGCTTTATTCAATTTAGGTCCTAGTAGTAAGTAGAGATATTCTGTATTCTGATTTAGCTTCATGTCAGAAGGAGAGAGAGAGAGAGAGAGTGAGAGAGAGACCTTGCTTGTTTTGAGAACCATGCCATAATCACAACATGGGTAGCCTACCCATATTAAAGAAAAGTAGGGAGTATGTTTCATTAAGAGAAATCACATTTTTGGATTTATATCCTAACTGATATTCGATTTTTTTGATAGATGTGTGTTTTATTTCAAGATATTGAAAATTGAAATTGTGTTAAATGCATTGTTATAATATGTAAACAAAAACAATAAGTGTGACTTAACTCAAGTCTGTCTCACTGTGAACGTACATCATTTCATGTTACACTGGTTGTTGGCATTATTATGTACCACACACTTTATAGCCTACATTTTAAATTGAATTTACAATCGAAATGTAGTTATTTCCAGCTGGCCTTTCATTATATAATAAATTAGCAATCAGTTCTGACATGTGTTAGTAAATAACAGGCCTCTACAGAGAGAGAGAGAGAGAGAGAGAGAGAGAGAGAGAGAGAGAGAGAGAGAGAGAGAGAGAGAGAGAGAGAGAG
>JAOPUA010000147.1:11748415-11759326 GCA_027122455.1 Trisopterus luscus | reverse complement strand
ACACACACACACACACACACACACACACACACACACACACACACACACACACACACACACACACACACACACAACTTTTGCGCACGTAAGCACCCCTGCAGGCAGTCTTTTTTTAATTGCGTTCGTCCTGTCCAGTTGGTCTAATGAGATCTTGGGAGGAGCCACAGGGCACGAATGAGTGTCCATCAGGATTAACACAAACAGTCAACATCTTGCATGTGTGGAGCAGCGACACACAGTAATGTAGAGACAACGGATAACGCACCCAGACACAGAGAAAATATTGCCACTCAAATGGAAGCCGTGATGACTGATGATGACATCATGGTTGACTGTAATGATGCAGTGTTTTTGTTGTTTTCTGTGAAACCTGCCCTTTTTAGTTATTGTTGTTATTATGGTTTAGGAAGTGGCGTCAAAATATGTGCTTTTGAACACCAAAAAATAGTCTTATATATAACAAAATATGTCATTTTTAATGCTTGAAGTAGTCAAATTTAATATTATTATTATTTTTTAATACTACTCTTGCAGGCATTTTTACAGGAATGTCTATTGGCACCCATATGTATTCCATCGTGATGTAATGTAATCGGCTGTTTTTCACTGGCTGGGGCACGTTCTGCCTTCCCTAGTGTACCGACTATGCCAACATTTATAGCCTCACAGGAAATAATACATACTGATCGAGCAAACACACAAGATTCATGATGTTATACATGATGTTTGATGGCAAGCGGTGGTGGTGATGAGTCAGAGAAAGGAGCATGACATTTATATGAAGTCTGGAAATGGGGAACATTAAGTAAACGAAGCATGCGGGATAAACAAAACTCCCCCAAAGGCTATGTTCAGGGCGGGTGAGGCACCGAAAAATAACGAATAGGGAATGTTGAAGAAATGAGAATAAGCCTAATATGTGTGAGGATGATGTGTGTTGCAGGCTGATCTCCCTCTTCCCCTTCATGATTCATATCCCATGTGTGGTTTCAAGGATCTTTGTGGTAACGACGGCGGGTAAAATCAACCACGTCCAGGGATCGCCTCTTCAGAATCAACCTCTATTGGGGGCAGCGTCATTGACTGTGGTTTGAGGCCTCTAATGGGAGTTGAGGTGATTGAGCGTGTTACTCCTCTCTCTGCTTGTTCTCATCACCCCCCCCCCGTCTCTCTCCGTGTGCTCCACAGCTGGACCACTTGAGCGAGGTGCTCCAGGACCTGTCCTCCGCCTCCGCTTCCGCCTCGTCAGGAGAGGAGCCTGGAGGAGAGGTGGAAGAGGAGGAGGGCAAGCAGGAGATCGCGGTCGACGAGGAAGACGAAGAGGAGCGCGCTAAACTCCCCTACTACATCGGCAGGTTCAAGGTTGGAGTTTTTTTTGGTTGGTTTTGTGTATTCTTGCTGTTGCCAGGTTAATGTCAGCCCATTATTCTCGCTGCTGCTTCTTTGTTAACTCCAGTCATATTTTTTGGATATGTTCATTCTGACGTATAGTTACAACTATTAAACAGTCTGCCGTACTATGTCATCATACTTGAAGTATTTCATGCACCACCCTGATTTACTGCCGCTACTGCTGTGCACGGTGTAATTATTCAAGTGCAGTCCTAGAGCCTTTGCACCCATGCTATTTTCATTAATTAACCTATTAAGTAATGAGCTTAGACAATATTAAAGCGTATCCGCACACACGACTCGAGTGAGTCTGAAATGCAAAAGCTTTTACACAGTTAGAACGCAGTCAGCCCCTACCTCAATAAAGTACACGGCCAAAAGCGACTTGAACAAAGTCATGTCGTCCGGTCCAGTTCAACGATCATAAGCATGAACCCTCAACTTCCTGTCCTCAACTTCCTGTCCTCAACTTCCTGTCCGTCTCTCCCCCCCCCCGACTCCTCCAGGAGCTCCGCAGCCAGCTGGAGACCCAGGGCAAGGTGGAGCCTTCCTCCTTCATGGCCCTGGTGACAGTGGCGGCCGCCCGCAGCCTGGCAGCCGCGGAGCGGGTCGACCTGGAGGCCTACCGGGGCAGGGTCCAGGCCTGGGAGGACGAGAAGAAGCACCTGGTCTTCCGGGAGAAGGAGATGAGGGAGAAGTCGGAGCTGGAGAAACAGGAGAGGGAGGCCGCCAGAGCCGCTGCCCAGCAGGCGTAGTGCAGGGCGGGATACAGGTCAGGGAGGGTCGGTAACGAGGGGGAACCTAAGGGGTTGGAGCTGTATTTGGATGATTGTCTCTGTGAAAATAATAAAGTGTTGTTCTTGATATTATCAACATGCTGTCTTGCTGTTTAAGGCGATTTTATGTACCAGGCAGAGTGAGACGCTATGATCCTTAAGCTCAGTTGAGCCTGGTACCCTCAAAGTGAGTCTCTGAAATGCAGAAAAAAAGTAGTGCTTCAAAAGAACATATATGCGTATAGTGTACGTGACAAGACGTACAAAGGAACAAATGGGCACATTTGGACATAACATATGTTGTCGGAATTGCCCCTCCTCCGACAGCGAACAAAACAACATGCCTGTGTTGTTCAGGGTACTGTGTGTGAGAGATAAGTCATCTGTCTGAGAGGGGAAATGAAAATGCTTGTGGGGCACATAATGTGTTCATTCCACATTATGGTCTAGCTATTCAGTATTCATGGCCTGGTCTTGGGAAACGGCCCTGGTATGTAGCTCACCATGAATATACAACCACAGAATGGTTAAGTCACAAGACCCATTGTAATCCTAAGGCACCGTGTTGGCTGTGATACCCAGATTGTGGAACGATGGGGTTTTGGTATTTGGTTCAGTGCGTAGAATTAAGCCAAAGAGAACAGATTGAATTTGAGTGTTGAAAGTTTATACGGTCCAGACTGGCTAATGTATCAGTCTTTTCACTGCTGTTGTTTAACCTGTTTTCTAAAGAAGCTGCCAAACATTGTGCTTTTAAACATTTCCCCGAAAGCAGTGAAGCACTAAAGGCTTTCATCCAATTTTCCTGCCACGTCTCCAAATATCGTTCTGCTGCCGTTTCACCTCATCAGCGCAGCATCTGTCAGCACTTTTCCCGCACTCACAAGCTAATTTTTCAAATTCAGTGAATCAAAAAGGTGACGGCCGATTATTTCCACAGTCAACGATGTTCAGTGTGCAGGAAAAGGCATTCCTTCTTAACTGTTTGACCGGGTGTCCAAACAGGTGAGCCAACACAACCTGTAAAGTCAGCTGGCAAAAAAAAATTGTACTGCTCAATGTAAAGGGGATGTCCGGCATTACACGCTCGACCCATCCACTGAAGTGTTCTAAAAGCCCTGTGTGAGTTTAAGGAGAGGGACTTAGAGAGGGGGGGACGACGCCCACAGCTGGAGGCAGTCATCCGAGTCCTGGTTTATTTGAGGTGTCCCAAAAGTCAGCGGGGAAAAGGGGAGTTGATTTATGCGTCATCCATCTGGATGCACAGCAGCTGTTGATGGTCGAAGACGTTTATTCTGTGCAACGTTTATCTGTAATTTATGAAAATATATGCTTAGTTTGAGATTTAGGCCTTTCCGTTGGCTGACGCCGGGATACATCGTCGGCGCTGGTGCATGAGATATTAATTGGCTTTTTTGACACATATCTGAGCAGTGATTATGTTCTCCCCTCAATCTACTGGAATGTGTTGTTTAAGGCAACAGGAAGTGATAGTGGTGGCTGTGTGTGTATGGGGGAACACTGTCTTGAGTCATATAATAGGGCTGCAACGATAACTCGAGTTGTCACTCTACAGAAAATGTATCCACTAATTTTGATAATCAATGGATCATTCATAAACTATAAATACCAAACATTTGCTGCTTAATGCTTCAGAAATTATTGTATTTGGTTCTGAAATCATTATCAAATTAATGCTTACGATTTATTGTCTGCTTGACAAGCTGATAAAATAGTCAATTTGGACTCTAAACTGGCATGCTGTTTTGCTATTATTTGACATTTTCTAAACAGAAAGATTAACTGTTACATTAATCGACTTTGAAAGGAATCCTTATGTTATGTTATTAGGATGTTATGAGTTAGGCTCCTGGGCATGTTGTACACAGCCAACATGCAACACATTGCCATTGTCTCTAGAGGATACGATCATCCTCCATCATCAGTGACAGTGGTTACATGTTCAACATGTTTAAAGCCGTGGGGGAGGGATATATAAACGAATAAAACCTAATTTATCCATCTTCATAGCTTCCAGGACATGGTATTTGTTTGGACATGACCATATTAGGCTATTCCTATTTACAAAACAATGATCAACAAGGTAGGCTCACTGGCAATTACAAATGGGATCTATTTACTCTCTGGTTCACTTAGTAGTTTGTGGATTGCCTTTTGTGTATTTTCCGTTCCAGTATTTTAAAGGTTTGAGTTTACAAAAGCTGTAATGACACTGATAGGCTTCTTAATATTTTGTAAAGTTAGTGCTATAATAAATTGATAAAGGTCCAGAAAGCCCCAAAATGCATTACATTACATTAAGGCAAATACAAATGTGTAAAACACCCAATATTGTTCCTCTAGACAGAATATACAATATAATAACGTGGCTTGGAAATGAATAACTACAATTGTGTTTAAGCTATGATTTCTAATCGCTTAAGAAAAAACCCAAATATGTATCCAATAATGTATGTATATTATGATTTGTATATTCATGGGTCACAAGTATGAACCCTTGAATAGAACTGATCACTGGCCAATGAGATGAGATGTTGATGTATATGGATGCCTATGTGATGTTCCCGTGGGATTTATCAATGAGAAGCAGCTTGAGTGCAGTGAGGGCCTTCCTGTCATCGTGGTGACATATGCTGTAATGTTCTCAACATTACAGCAAGGAATGTACTCAAGGATCCAAAACAGGCAAAGCTGAGCCTTCCTGTTGCCACGGTGACATGATGCTGCACTTGACCAGGCCCTAAATCACATCATAATGATGACTTCATGATTTCATACACCATTACAAACAAACTAACTCACTGGTGTATGTGTGCGTGTGTCTGCTGTGTGTCTACAAATATCAAATCTGAATTTAACCAAAGCCAGCAGAAAGACTTCTTCCTCAAATAGATTTGTCAGAATATGATTCAAATATGTCTCAACAGGAGATGACCTCATCCAGCATGTTTTGCTAATGACTTCCGGCCACCAGAAAGACTTGCATTCTGTGATCATAGTGAGAAAATATATGCATTTAAGCATTAAAAGTGCTTATTTAAATGTATTTTGTCTGATCCACTCTTTGCAAAAAACCTAATACAATATAATATCATATATAAACAAAGTTATTATAATATATTATTAGTATTATAGTAAGAATTATTATTACTACTATTATTCTAACTTATTTTATATAGTTATAACTTGACTTTTGTATTTAGATTAAAAATAAATAAAATAATCTTGGAAATGAGTCACAAGTGAGTCATTTATCATTTATTTCCTGATGTTCTTGTTTGTTCTCCCGGACACGCACGGTCTCTTTGACCTGCAGCTGGTCAGCCGTATAACCAGAGCAGTAAAACTGGACACAACTTTCTCTGTGCTCTCAGTTCATGAGGAAATCCAACTGTTGCTGTCCAAGGTAATGATTACCATGAGTGGCTCACATTACATCCAATGGTTAACTTGAACCACTTTTACCACCTCCAGATCACATGGGCTGGCATTAATATCAACTGTGCTCGTAAATGAATGAATTCCTGTAATGTTGTTATTATAAGAGTTTAACTTATTGTGACAATAATTTTTCATTAAAAATTCAATTGGGGATAAACTGTTTATCTTTGACCTTTTGTATCAGCTGATCATTTCAGAGCTGACCAAATGTTGACAGTTGTTTTTAACAAATCACATTAAGTAAAAAAAAGAACTACATTTTTAAATTGGAAAACGCTTAAGCCTGCTTTCCTTTTCTGTGGAGGCCAAGTGGTCCCACTACCTACTTGGTGAACTCAGTTGAACGGCGGCATAACACCGCTGACCCTCAAGACAAAAGGGATGTTCCTTATTAACAAATTAGATAGTACGTTTACATAAAACAAGTAACACTTAAGTGTCTTATATTATTATATTATCTTATCTCATAACACCAAGACACCATTTCCGAGTGAGGTCAGGCTGGACCATGCCGGCCCACCCAGACATCCCTCTGCAATGCGGCAGATCGTAGCACATACCGCACTGCAATCTGCTGTAAACAACGCTGCCACAACCTGACACACAATCACAGTATGAGTGCATGGTGCATGCACGGAGCGCGTTCCCCCTCCGCCAATTCAAACAGTTTACGTCTGCTCTTCCGGACTCTGGATGGGCTGTTTTGCCGTGAGAAACGGGACGATACTATCTGTAACTTCACCAAACTCCAGGAAAGGAACATGCAATCTCTTTCATAAAGGTTGAAAGAAACGCAGAAGGGATTATTCAGTTGGTGTTCTCCATAGACCATCACTGGCCTTTTTAGAGGGTGAACTGTGTAGAAGCTGAGCAGGAAATTCCAGAGAGTACATGAACAGACTAGAGAATTAGAGATGACTTTAATGATAGTGAATCCCACAATTATGAATCTCGTCTTTTTCTAGGGCCAAAGGTTCATCAGGATGCGATTACAGTTATCAAAGAGACACCAGATATAGCCCCTCTGCCTCATCAGAAGGCCTGCTGATGGAATGCTATACAAACAGACTGATAAGTGTCACGATCCTTCAGCATCGACGTGACACACGTGTGGGTTCATCAAGTGCAACAGTCCCCTTTCACCACAGACCTTCTCTAAAAGCATTCTTATCGCTGATGTATTCTCTTCAAACAAGGAAATCAGAGAATCGCAGTTTGGCAATCCGTCCCACATCCACAAATGTTCTGAAAGAAGCCCCACAACAGAACCAGGAATCTCTCAGCGTCCAAGGGCAGCAGGCAGAATGAGTCAGAACCTGCCTAACGACTCAGGGCTATAATAATTGCATTTCACTTTGTACAGGTAGTTGTTTTTTTCTGAACAGAACGACCTCTGGCAAGCCTGAACCGTACACGATAAATCAAAGGTTCAACCCTGTTATTAACTAAGAATTGCGCCATTGTGAACAAACCAGCCAGGGTTGTACACCGTCGCTGCTGTAAACTGCAAATTTCCCCACTGTGGGACTAATAAAGGGTAATCTTATATTTGTGGCTGTAGTTTTTGTTTTGTCCCCACTTCCATTAACCCTGGTGTCCTTGACGGCAGGGTTAATGGGGTTAACCCTGATGTGAATGTGTTTACAAACAGCACAGGATTGTTATTGAGTGTTCTCCTGCAAGAGACCCTGGTTCAGGGCAGGGATTTCTTAATTTTTTGCCATTCCATGCCACATTGTTGCTATTGTTTGAGGCAAGAATTGAAGCAGTGCAAGAACAAGTGTGTTTAGGAGTTTCATTTGCTATGTTCCAATACCACATAGTTCAACCGCAACACCAATGGAAAAACAGAAAGAGATAAAGCTGCGATTGCATAGCTGTTCCAGCTCCGGTCACAGACAGGAACAATTTGATTCTTTGAGCCGATCTGGTGGTTATTACTCAAAGTTCAGAGCACAACTAGTCTGTGAGTTTATCTCTTGGCAAAACAAATCCAGGAAAAGCACATTCATGGGTTGGCTAATCTTGCAAATCTACCCACTATACATTCTACTATGGCTCACACACATTCACATCACAGAATGACTGAAATCGTACTGAATTATGGAGTTCCACATTGCACATGCACGCAGGAGGAGTGTGTGTGTGCAAATCAAACACACACGCTCGCATGCACTCATTGTGAGCAACCCTAAGATACAATCAGCCTTTGACCAGTTTAAATAAACACAGTACATTAAACGTATGTTGCGGCGATTTCTAAATGGGTTCAAATCTACAAAAAACGTAGGTATATATTTTTACAGCTGGAGTCCGTGTCCCTCTTCATAGAAGTGAGATAAACAAACAGCTTGTGGATAGATGTTCCAGTACAGCCATCAGTAGTCAAGAGTCATGATGTCATCATCCTGGAGACAAAACTTTCCGGATCCATCTCTGCCCCAGGGAGTCAGACAAATCAGGTTACGCTCGGCTGCTGATGTCAAATATTCCTGCCCCTGCATTAACGTCAGATCAGAAAATGTGGAACAGGAACAAACTCCTGACCATAAATAATTATCCAAACAAATATACTTAGGCACCCACATGCACACACACACACACACACACACGCACACACACACAGGCATACACACGCACGCATACACACACATACAAACACACACACACACGACACACATGGCACACATGCATGAACGTACACATATGAATACATACAAAAAAAACTTCTTGCTTGCTTGCATACACACACACAAACATACAATAAAAAAGAGAGACTACTGTTCTTACTCTCTAGTACGGAGGTGGCCCACCATCACTGACACACAGCTTAACTCCACACCTGTGCAGGTATGGGTGTGTTTAAAACAAATACTAACCAATACTTGTGGTTATATGACTTTAATATACTGTTATCGAGACAGACTTGGGTTGCAGGGACAACTAAACAATTAAGAGATAACTTGACAATCAGGTCCCTTTAAAATACAAACTTCCTTTACCATAACCAAATAAAAAAGACCTGTTGCTATCTTCAAAAGGTTATCTTGTAACTAGACTTTCTCTGAACTGATTCAGGGTTGGTAGTATGGTAAGGTGTGTTGTTCATACATCAAGGACACTGGTAGGCTGGTATCTCAGTACTTAGGTTCTAGGCCGGCGTGTTTATTTGTACAACCCCACGCCAACAGATTGACGTATTTTTTGTTACACTGACTAAAATAATGCGGGAAACCGAGGTAAAGCGTGGCTCACTTTGGGGACAACAACATACACACAAACACTCAAACACAACAAACATTGACAATGTTATTGCCAAGTACAAATACCTTCCTTTGGATAGGCGGTCTTGTTTTTTGTTTGTGCTAGAGGCCATCTAACTTTCAAGAAAAGACAACTGCTCCAGTCTGATTATCAATTATTACAAGTTAAATTATTACATTTTATTCTTCATTAGTAATAATGAGTAATTAAGACGGCTTCCCCTATTCACTTACCTTATCTTTGTTATCTGATAAACCATCATCCTGCCTTTTCTTCCTCCTTCCTCCTTTTCACCTTTGTCTTCTTATTATAATATAATAATAATAAGATTATTAGAACTGAATCTTTTCAAATATATAAATGACACGTGGTTGTAGGAGGTCATGTAGCTCACCTAGTGCAAACTAGGTGAGCTAAAAAAAAAAAGATCCAGACTATAAAATATCAATAAACACATTGTAATTCAATCGATATTGTAGGTTTGCACTTTTTGTTTGTTCAAGGGACGTACCCTCCCTTTTTCCCACACCGTGACGATATATGACGCCCTTAAAGTCAAGGCCTTATCGGAGGTCCCTGAGAACGCTGTAATGGGCCTGGAGAAGTCAACCGAGGGGGCGTGGCCGCCACACTGCAGAATGGGGAGTTTGAGGCAGACCCACGTTTCAATGAACTCACTCATATTCCGAGACGGTTAACTGCGGTGCTATCCTTGTCTTTGTAAGTGCAAACTTACTCTGTTTTGACAACTGTGCGTGAGATTTGTGAGACTCTCCATTGACGAGAGACAATTAACTTAATCTTTTGTAGTTTTTTTTTATAAAGGTTTGGTCATTCCTATTTTTTTTTTTTATTTTTTTTTTTAACAATGCTTACCATGCCTCGTCCTGGTACTAAATGGGAAAGTGTAGGAAAAATATGGACATTTTCTTTATGCTGAATTAGTTTAAAAAAATAGATAAAATATGAGTGGTCCTGATCTACTAGTCAGCACAATGAGCAACCACTCCATGACAGGTAGGACCATGGTGCCCACCATACCATCCATCATGTTTATCTTCGGTGTGGTGGGCAATCTTATTGCTATAGTAGTCTTGTGTAAATCACGAAAAGAACAGAAAGAGACCACGTTTTACACCCTGGTGTGTGGTTTGGCGGTGACTGATCTGCTGGGGACCCTTCTGGCCAGTCCGGTCACTATCGCCACTTATGTCAAGGGATCCTGGCCGGGTGGAGACGCGCTCTGCCAGTATTTTGGATTTACCATGCTCTTCTTCTCGCTGGCGGGACTCAGCATCATATGTGCAATGTCGATAGAAAGATACATCGCCATCAACCACGCGTACTTCTACAACGACTACGTTGACCAGAGACTGGCGGGGATTACACTTGTTGCGATCTACTTTTCCAATGCATTTTTCTGCGCGCTGCCAGGCATGGGGTTCGGACGAATAAAAAAGCAATACCCTCAAACCTGGTGCTTCATTGAGTGGCGGAGCAACGTGACCAGTGACGCCGCCTATACCTACACCTACGCCGGGTTCAGCTCCGTGCTGATTCTGGCCACCGTCATCTGTAACGTGTTGGTCTGCGGGGCGCTGATTCGGATGCACCGGCGCTTCGTCCGCCGGATGTCGCTAGGGACCGACATCGCACGGAATGTATCAGTAGACCCGAGGAGGAGAAGCCGCAGCTTCGGACGCACGGCAGGTGTAGAAATTCAGATGGTTATTCTGCTCATAGGAACCTCGGCAGTGGTGCTGATCTGCTCTATTCCACTAGTTGTAAGTTTTGGGACAACACTACTTTAATTCATATTAAATAAACGTTATTACGTTGTATTCTCATTACTTGTAATCCTTTGTCATTCTTATGTTCTTATCAGAGTTATTTGGTCAATATAATTTTTTTTCTCTTTCTCAACTACACACACACACGCAGGCACGCACGCGCACACACACACACACACACACACACACACACAAACACACGCACATACACACATACACGCATTTTT
>JAOPUA010000147.1:11710687-11721538 GCA_027122455.1 Trisopterus luscus | reverse complement strand
CCCCCCCCCCCCCCCCCCCCCCCCCCCCCCGCCCCCCCCCCCCCCCCCCCCCCCCCCCCCCCGCCGCCCCCCCCCCACTGTCGAAGATTAATTTAAAGTTGTGATGGGAAAGAAATAAAGTACAGACAGAGCTTACTCAAAGGAGAACCAAGAAAGGTATAAAGCAATGTTCTACTGCTTGATGAAGGGCGTACTGAACCAATAACTTGTAACCTTTCTTTGTGTTCCCACAGCAATGTCCACTACATATACTATTAAGGTCAAAACTGGGGATAAGAAATATGCAGGGACCGATGCAAATGTCTTCGCAATCCTATTTGGAGAAAATGACGACACAGGTAGGATGTCTGACGTCCCAATGATTACAAGCATAGGGATCTTTTTAGGACAAGCCAGTGGATGGTTTGATTTGAATAGACCTTCGGGGGATAGACATGTGACTCACACACCACTCTACCTCCCACAGGGATAATCAACCTAAAAGCGTGTAAGAATTACAAGAATAAATTTGAGCAAGGAATGATCAATGAGTTCACTGTGGAAGCAGTGGACCTGGGAGATCTGGAGAAGCTACGCATGGGCCATGACAATTCTGGTGGGTCATATCTAATATCTATCTGTATTGTTTATTTATTATAATCCGTCTCTTAATAGTAAAAAACGGAATGTCCCTTTGAAAGTCGTGTCCCAAGCAGTTTTATTTCACAGTAAAAGAGTATATGGAGTATATATAAATCAAAATTGTCTGTTTTCCTGCAGAAGTGGACCAAACCACACAGTGGGTCCTAAACACCAGTACATTAGCGATATCTCTGTTTCTGAGAGATTTTGCTTCTGTGTTCTCAGGCGGTTCAAGCGGTTGGTTTTTGGACTGGGTGGAGATAGACGCCCCCTCACAGGGTCAAAGACTCCGTTTCCCATGTGGCCGTTGGCTGGATAAAGGAGAGGATGACGGGGCCATCGTGAGGGATCTGTTCCCTGCTGAATTGCAAACGGAACTGTACACGCCATGTGAGTGAGTGAGTGAGTTAATGGGTGACTGATTGAGTGAGTAATACAGGCAACAGCTTTTACAGTGCAGCCATACATTCGTCTGCATGCATCCTCATCATCATTGAGCACACTTTGAGTAAAAAAACTTGACTTTGATTGTCTTTCCAGTTGTGCCCTATGAGATAAAGATTTTCACCAGCGACGTGTTTTGCGCGGGGACGGACGCTGACGTGTTCATCGTCCTGTACGGTGCCAAGGGCGTCTGCACGCAACAGAAGCACCTCTGTGTCAACAAGCGGGAGAGACGACTGTACTTTGAGAGAACGGCAGAAGACATGTTCATTGTGGAGGTGTGTGAATCATTGGCCTCGAGCAGCCTACCAAAAGGCACAAGCACAAATAAAGAAGAAACACTTTGCTTGACACACGCTCAGTGTGTGAAGTCAACGATTCTCTGATTAATTTGATAGATATGAAAGTCATTTTATTTGAGTTAAACTGACTGACAAAGCATTGTAGAAATAAGATCTGAGCGCTCCCCTTCCTGATGTGTGGTCTGCCTGCTCACAGCTGGAGGACATCGGGGATGTTATAGAGAAGATCAGGATCGGTCATGATAACCAGGGCACCAACCCTGGATGGCACCTCGACAGAGTGGAAATCAGGCGACAGCTCCGGAAAGGAAAGGTGCTCCATTTTCCATTTTTTTAATTACATTTCTATGATACCTTTTATAAGCACATTAACTGGCATCTCACAATGGGCCCAAGCACATTGGGAAAGGCTGTATAATTTAATATATTTTCACACCAAATCTCGATAAGATGACGATACCGAATGATGATGACTCGAAAAATGAGGCAATACTAAACATAGTTTGCGTATTTTACGGCAGGGGTCTGAAACAACCATCTTCCCGTGTGAATGCTGGCTAGCAAAGTCTGAGGACGACGGCGAGACAATCAGGGAGCTGGTCCCATCCGATATCATCACGGAGAAACTCCTGAGGGATGGAACGCTGAAAAGCACAGAGATCGAGGTGGAAGACGCCCTAGAGAGTAAGCCCTCCCAGACACTGAACCCTAACACCCAACCCTTTAAACCTTAACATTTAACCTCTTAATCCCTTAAGACCCTTACCCCTAACCTGCATTACTTATGCAGAGTAGGGGTAACTTACACTGACCCCAAACCTCTTAACCCTTAAACCTAACCTCCTATGCCTACCAACAGAGCTCTTACTGTACACTTTACTCTGAAACGTTTAGCTCATGAATACAAGGTGTCCGTGCGGACGGGAGATATGTACGGCGCAGGGACCGATGCCAACGTCTTCCTCACCATCTACGGAGACCTGGGAGACACCGGAGAACGCAAACTCAGCAAGTCAGAGGGCAACAGCAACAAATTTGAACGAGGACGAGTACGTACAGTTTTATCTGAAACGTTATGTGCACGCGAGTAGCGTAGCGAAACCCAAACGATGATGTGATGTGATAGAGAATGCTGATTCTGTGATTCCAGGTGGACAAGTTCACAATCGAGGCGGTGGACCTGGGCCAGGTGTTTAAGATCCGCATTCGCCACGACAACTCCAACATGGGGGCGGACTGGAACCTGGACCAGGTGGAGGTGACGGACACGGACACAGAGGAGGTGTACATGTTCCTGTGTGAGCGCTGGCTGTCCAGGAAGAAGGAGGACAAACGCATCGACCGCACCTTCTTTGTCAAGGTTCCAACCCTCCCCATCTTCCATTTAAACTAGATTGTAAATTGGGGTCGTTTCTTAATGTCCTCCTGGGTAAGGTCCCCTTAGCAAGATAGCTAACCCCTAACTGGCCTTATTGGGCAAAGTCACTAGAAAAGTGGCATGTAAATGCCATTGCAAATATCAACAATGTCAACTTTGGTCATGTTTTGTTGCTTTCGCTCTCACCATTCCCCTGACTCTAAAACCTCACCTTCCCGTAGGTCAACTGTACCGTCTCTAATCGAATACCTACAAATACCTTAAAAAACACTTAGAAGTCTGTCCAGTTGGCACGCTAAAGAAGCGTGTCCGTGTGTGCCTTGCAGGGATACGAGGGGGACAGAAACACAGACCCAAACTCCCAGAAGACAGCCCAGGCAAAACCGGGTCTGGACAGAAACGCCAACAAGAAGAAAAAGAAGAAGAAGCAGGTGGTCGTGGAGGAGGGACCAAGTAAAGTGATCCATGTATTCTTCATGATTCATCCCAGTTACATGCAGGCATATTCCATGGCCTCATAATGTAATGAAATTATATTGTCAATTGAAGCGTCAATTGAATGTAATTGACTCATCAGTTGGATGGAATGTAACGTGACTGACTGTGAATGCTGTCACCAGTCATTCCGTATCACTTCACCCTGTCCACGGGGATGGACCGCGATGCGGGCACCACGGCCCGAGCCTATGTCATCATTCTGGGACCGGGGGAGGTGGAGACGGACCGGCTGTGGCTGGACCTGCCCAAGGAGAAGAAATGCTTTGCGCCTGGCACCATGGAGAACTTTGTATGCTATGGGACTGACGTCGGCGAACTGAAGAGGGTGGAGGTGAGCGAACAACGGAATGCCGGTGAACATTTGATGCTTTGTTTAGTATGATCTTTTAAGTATGCGTTTCAGTTGAACAAAGACGGTTCAATTAGTGCCTCTAGATGCTTGAAAACAACGTCAAATAAAACATGAAGCCCTCGGGATTTAGTTCTTGTCCATCTCCTCTTTCCCTCCGTTGTTTCCCCTCCTCGTCTGCTCCCTCCGTCCCACTCTAGCTGGGCCACAACGGGGCCACTCCAGAGAGCTGCTGGCTGGTGGACGAGTTGGCGGTAGCCGTGCCAACCAAAGGTATCAAGTACAGCTTCCCATGTAAGTGCTGGCTGGCAAAGGACAGGGGGGACGGGCTCACCACCAGGCTGTTCAACGTGCTGGACTCCAGCACCATCAACATCATTCGCAAGGTGAACAAAAATAAATGTATATATATTTACAGATCTCCTCGTATCCGTTGGAAATCCATCAGTTATTAACACAAATAAGGATGTTTTTCATAATACCTGCACAGTTTATAACACTGCCCATTATATTTAGGTGGTTTATGTCACAACGGTGGCCACAGGTGACACCCAGTACGCGGGTACCGACACCAACATCTTCATCACCGTGTTCGGGGCCAACGGGAGCACAGAGGAGATGCTGCTGCCCAAAGCCGGAGACAGGTCAGTGGTTTGGTGCTCTGTGCACATGGTCAGGCCTCGCAGTCCAACTCACAGTGAACACATCTCATCTGAGTCACATTCAAACCCCCCATTGAGATACCACCTCGTCACGTAAACCAGGTTCGAAAGAGGCCAAGAAGACACGTTCAACGTGGAGATCGACGACATCGCACCCCTGAAGAAGATCCGGCTTCGAGTGGACGGCACTGGAAGTCGTCCCGACTGGTATCTCGACAATGTAAAAAAAAAAAAAAAAAAGAATTATCATCATCAAATGCTTTTTTTTCCATTTCACTCAACCGTTTTCATCCAATAGTTGGCATCTAGCGGTCACTGTTACGCGTGTGTGCGTGATTCCGTCGGCTGCGTCGTATTCCGCAGGTCCAGATGCGGAACCCGATCACGGAGGACCTGTACACGTTCACCTACGAGAACTGGCTGTCCAAGACCAAAGGGCCCAAGAGGACCCAGGTGTGCGAGCTGGCGGCCGTGGTGGACGAGGAGGAGATGGTGGAGAGAACCACCTACACCATCACAGTGGCGACCAGCGACGTCGGAGGTGGGTAGTAGTAGTGCAGGTAGAGCTAGTAGTAGTGCAGATTAAAGATTGCTGCTGCTTTATACTTTTATATTATCTCTCCGTTGCTTGCTTCATGCCCATGTATGTAATATGCATGCAAGTTGAGTTTTACATGCAAATATGTAAACAAACATATCTCTATATATTTAGGTGCCGGCACGGATGCCAACGTGTTCTTGATCGCCTTCGGAGAGTACGGAGACACAGGGATGCTGGTCCTGAAGGAGAGCGGAGCCAGAAACAAGTTTGAACGCAAAATGAAAGACGTGTTCCGCTTCCTCGACATGCTCAGTCTCGGGGAGTTGTCCAAGATCCGCGTTTGGCATGACAACAAAGGTCTGTGTGTGTGTGTGTGTGTGTGTGTGTGTGTGTGTGTGTGTGTGTGTGTGTGTGTGCGCACACGTGCACCCATGGAACATCTCTATATATGTATGTGTCATCACTATTCAAAAGGAATCACATCTCGGTAGAAGCTTGGTAGGAAAAAAATCAGTGTTATGGATCAACTTGCAGTTCACCTTGGGTTCAAAAACATCTCAAATATCTCAAACCCTCTAAAATAACAAGTACACCAAACACTGTACATAATCATATTCCTAACCACAAAGAAAAAAACCTTGCAGTATTATATGTCATAGAATGGGTGGCGGTGATGGACAGTGTTGCCTCCTACCTCAGGGCTCGGTCCTGGGTGGCATCTAGAGTACGTTGACGTGAAGGACGATACCATGGACGAGACCTTCCGCTTCCCCTGCGACCGCTGGCTGGCCAAAGACAAGGATGATGGGCAGATCATGAGGGAGCTGGCCTGTGCCAACAATGACACTGTGGACCTCAACGAGAAAACCAGTTAGTATCAATGAGAAAACCAGTTAGTGTCAGTGAGAAGCCCAGTTAGTTACTATGAGAAAACCAGTTAGTGTCAATGAGAAGCCCAGTTAGTTACTATGAGAAAACCAGTTAGTATCAATGAGAAAACCAGTTAGTTACTATGAGAAAAACTGTTAGTATCAATGAGAACCCCAGTTACAAAGACAAAGAAGTTGTTATCTAAGTAAACTTCTCACTAACAATGTACTATAACAGTCATTAAGATTGTCCAGGTTTGGTCATTTGCTTGATTAAAAAACACAATGTTACATGACATCCTCTTTTTCAGAATATGAAATCGCCACGACCACTGCGAACACGGACCACGCGGACACCACGGAGAACGCCTGGATCGTGTTGGAAGGGAAAAAAGCGCGTTCCAAAGAGTTTGTCATGGAGAACAAAAAAAAGAAGTTCTTGTGGTAGGTCTTCAACTGGAGGATGCTTAACGGGGAAAAAAAAAAACCTTCCGCGCTGTGTACCCGGGGAGCGTGGGTTCCCCAGAGAGCTCAGGCTCCCGGCACGACGTAAACCTCCCTGTGATTCTATCGCCTCACATCCAATTGAGACGCTTGCTGTTTGTTATGTCTCTCCGCAGCGGTGCCACCGACACCTTTGAGTTCTCCTCCAAGCACTTGGGAGAGATCGCTGGCATTTCGATCGGCCATATCACCAAAGAGGGCAAGAAGGTGAAGGGCGAAGCCTTCTGGCACGTCATGGAGGTGGTGGTGACTGAGAAGGAACTGGGCAACAAGTGAGCGGATATGACAAACCTCACAGGGGCAATCCCTTTTCAATGCTACACTTATGTAATCATGTATTGGCATGTAAATTAATTTTAAAAAATCTACATGTATGTGCATAGTACATACGTACATGTACACTTCTTCAATGAGAACGTAATGCTTTGCAAACGTAATGGCCTTCCAAGTTTCAGGCCTATTCGTTCACATGTTTTATTTTATATTTCCATGATAGAATTTATTTAAAGCCTGCCGTATCGTTGTGAAGCCCAAAATAGCGCTCTCTCTCTCTCTCTCTCTCTCTTTCTGATTCCTGTTGGCTTGCTCTCAGAGTCTGCGTAACACCCTTGACTGTTCCCTAGCTACTTTTATCCTGGGAATGCAGGATTTGATTGACAGGGCAGGTGCTCAAGAAGGGGGAAATGTTTGATTTATTTTTAACCTCAAGATCCATGTCCCATCTTTGGTCACATTTGCTTTCTTAGCTTGTCCTTGTTGTTAAGACAGATCAATATGTTTTGTGCGATGTGGCTAACACTACATGGTTAAATGTTTTGGGTCAGCTAGATAATGATCCATAAACAACCTATGAAAATTGGTCAATCAACTTCAATTGGATACAATCAATCATTTTTTTTCCCTATATGTTCTGCACAGGTACTACTTCCACTGCGACGCCCAGATTCCCCTGGCAGCCAAGAAGGACCAGTTCCAGACCTTTGAGTCCTACAAGTCCATCGAGAGCTTCGCAAGCAAGGTGCGCAACCTGGTTCCCGTCAGGTACGAGATCATCATCATGACCGGGGACGTGAAAGAGGCGGGCACCGACGCCAACGTCTTCATCACCATATACGGCGTCAACGGCGACTCGGGCCAGCGGCAGCTGCGGCAGAAGTTCAGGAATCTTTTCGAGCGTGGCCACACAGACCGCTTCGTCCTGGAGATGCTGGACATGGGCGAGCTGCTCCGGGTCACCGTGGAGCACGACAACTCGGGCTCCGCCGCCGGCTGGTTCCTGGAGTGTGTCGAGGTGACCAACACCGCCAACTCAGTGACCACCATCTTCCAGTGCGGGAAGTGGCTGGACGTGAGGAAGGCGGACGGGCAGATCCAGAGAGTGCTCTATCCCAAGTACTAGAGCCAGCGAGGGTTGTGCCTGTCCCTGCCCTTTGTCGAGGGTATGTTGGTATGTCCGAATGGCATTTAGCAACTTGGCGTTAAATCTACGCAACCGGCGATGACACAAAGATGGCCGCCTGCCTTGCCATGTTGATAGCCTTGGTTTTGGTCGACTGGACTAGAAAAACCCCTTACTTTCCAATTCACACACGGCTGCTGTTTCTGTGGCAAACATCTCGATGGTTAACCGCTCAGACGTTGCGAGACATTAGTTTGAGTCTAGTGACCAAAATGGTTGAGGGAGACCACATTGCCACGTGATCAGATGCACATTGTAGGTTCAAATACACTGTTTACCTGCCTCTTTTCACCAAATGCCACAGTACACATGTACCTATGAAAAGAAGTAATGAGTAAATGTTGGATTTTATACTGATGTTTCACCAATGGTCGTTTTACTAATAAAATAAGATGTTGATGCTCAATTACGTGTCCTTCATTCCTATTCAACAAACCAAAATGAGAAAAGCAAGGGAAATGTGTGTAATGAGCATTTTAGGCGGTTTATTTGAAAAACACATACAAAAAGATCATATACAAGACAATAAATAAAAAAAGGAGACAGAACAGTTTGGGTTAAGCTATGCAACTTTTGCATCATCATTAGTAATAAATACAGTACAAAATCCACCCAGAGTGAATCTAAAGAGTTTCCACAATAATCACTGATCATGTTATTCTTCATTATGATGTAGCTATTGCTTTCATATTATTGATACATACTTCTACTTTTTCTATAAAATACTCAAGATCATAAAACATTGCGCGGTTACAGCAAAACAGCAGTGTGTTGTACAAAGATGGCCGTGTCCCTTTTCACTGGCAGGTTAATAATCAACATGGGTTTTGTGTTTTGTGTATTTTTTTTTTCTCAGCAGCAAAGAAACATCTGAAATATTCAAGAAGGTACAGCATCATATTAAACACATCTACAGAGCTACTCCCACGTACACATAGGAAAACCTGAGAAGGACATGCATTAAAAAGCTTGTGCTTTGAGTTCTACTGTTCATTCCGGTTCACCAGCTTGAGTTAATACTATGGCTACGGTCCAGGTTGCTCTGGATTAATGGGACACACTGCAGAGGGCATAGGGTAAGGCCAGTGAGAGCACGAAATGAAATAATAGTTAAGACCAATCAACGCTACCCAATCCGTAATGTGGTATAATTATATGCTGGATTAGGGGAAAAATGCACACAGAAAAACAAGTGGTTAGCTTATTATAACCAGGTGTAATACAAGTCTACCTAGAACCGGATAACCACGGTAATACACCATTAATTTGCTCAATAAGATCAATAGCTTGAGTTAGCATGTTAGCTACCATCCGGACCCCACACAAACAAAGCAATTGCCAGCAATACATAGTACCAAATAATACAGACCCCGCTTGGGGGGGAGGGGACAGGGCAGGGAATAAGCTTTGAATTAAGATCTGGATATGATGGAATATCCTAAACATGGTGATATCAAACAAAATAACTGGAAAAAAACCCTCAAACAAATAGGATTGATTATGGGAAATAAAGCTGTACCATGTTTTGAAAAGCAAGCAATGGCCGTAATAATAATAATAATAATAATATTGAGGGATTGTCTCCCATCTGGTCTGATCAGACAGATCAAAAGCAGTGATTATAACGGAAGATGAGAGAAATGTAATAGAAAATGTATGACACAGATGGAATGTGATCCAGATCAACAGCACCATGCTGGCTAGAAACTGTTTTTGAAATACTTTTCGAAAAGGTTATTATTTTTTCTTTTTCTTTGGAAAAAAAAAAAGAAGAAAAAAGGAAACACACAGACGGCATGCAAAAGCATCCCCACCGACCAATGCATAATGAGGTATTATTTTTTTCTATTTTGTGTTATTTCTAAATAAATATATTGATTAAATTGCAAAGTTATGAGATAGACATTAAATATTCCACCACGATAGCTAGCTAGCTACAGTTAGTAATAAATAATGATTGTTAAATACTTAAGGCATCTTAAATCACAGCATTCTATGTGGACTAGAAACTCCATTTTCATCCATGTCAAGATTATTTTTTTGGGATGGAGGTTTCATATACGAAAAAAAAGAGGAATCAAAATAATGAACGCAACACAAACAGTCAAGTTACCCTCCAATAGTACACAAGGAAGCATGAAGATACTTGTAACTCAATACAAACACATAATCTAGGACAAGGAGACCCCACACCACCAAACCAAAAATCAGGCAACTCCATATTATAGTGCATTTACAAAACACAAGCTACATTAGAACAGCAATAAATATGTTTTCAGCATTGCAGCTTTATCTTCAAAAATGGTTAAACAGACAAGGCACCCAATTACCTTGTCCAAATTGGCATGAGAGCGAAATAAAACGAAAAAAAGAAATCACAATTTCCATAAGGAACAACAAAAGAAAACTAATGGAAGAAACAGACAACAGAATATCCCAACTTAAAAGTTAAGAAAAATCGTTTGGTATTTTTTCTTTTCTTTTTTTTTTTAAATGGATGGCTTTTCTCCCTTTCACCCTCCTTCAAGCGAACTACACCAACATGGCTCATGCATGATACAGACAAAAACGGCTTCTATCACGGAGCACATCACAGCCATACTAGCAGTACCATACACTACTATCATGGAGAGAGGGGGGGGGGGGGGGCTGGGTGGGTTGTGTTGCAATCATACACATTCTAGAAACACATCATTAGGCAAACTAAAGACCCATTTTCCCCCGTAACACCAGACACGGCCGTTTTGGCAAAACAAAACAAAAAAACAGAAAAAAAGGGAGCAACTCAAAGATTAGATTGAAATGAGGAGGAGCCGACACGACGACAAACAACAAACGTAGGCGATTAAATAGGTGTAGAGAATCACGTGTGCTTGTTCGATTAGGCAATAAGGTTCCGGTAAATAGGTCATACAAACGTCACACTGCTATTCACTAATTGCGAGACTCTGCAGGCACGGCGTCCTCGGGGGGAGAGATCATGCCGTTAAATGAGGCGACGGAGGGGAGTTGACGGAGAGGAGTTACTGTTAGACACGGATATACGCGGCGCACCCACTCTGGGGACCCCCCCCCCCCCCTTTGTCGGAAGGGGACGAGGTCGGCATTGAACGGTGGATCAGTCTCTGGGAGCAACTTTGGGGTGTGTGTGTGTGTGGTGTATGTTTGTGTGTGTGTGTGGTGTATGTGTGTGTGTGTGTGTGTGTGTGTGTCTTTGTCTTATG
>JAOPUA010000147.1:11698394-11709421 GCA_027122455.1 Trisopterus luscus | reverse complement strand
TCCATCTCACCCACCCCCACATTTCCTTGCCGTGTTGCGTGTGCTTTGTTGATCCCCTCGTCCACAGTGGGTTGGCTCTTCGGCTGGCTCAGAAGGCAGGCTCATTGGGTGATGCAGAGGGCGGGAGGAGCAGGAGTTGGAGGAGCAGGAGGAGGAGGAGGTGGCGGTGTTGTCGTCGTTTGGCAGCGCTCCGACCTCCGGCCTCCCTCCAGAAGGGGGCGGTAGGAGAATGACGAGACCAGATCCAAAAAGCTGCACGGGTGGCCCGCAGGAGGGGGCATCAACTGTCGGCGGTCAGCTGGGTCTCAATGTCCACTCTGCAGATGGGGCACTTCCTGCTGGTGGCCAGCCACTGGTCCACACACCCCTGGTGGAAGAGGTGCATGCAGGGTAATCTCCTAGAAAGACGAGGGAGGAGGGGGAAGAAAAGTTAGGTTAAACTGCGGTGAAACAACAGCAAATACTAAAGCGATATGCATTATAGACGCATGATAGAAGACAAACTGAACCGAGATGAGAGGAGAGCATTTTACAACACTTTTTGGGGGAAATTGGAGAGTGTTCGCTTTGTTACTCGGTTCACATGTGCCACTGGGGAAGGGCCAGGAAGCATTTCACACATGACTCAGGCTAGACCTATTGTCCAAACTTTTATTTTTTACTGTGACTCATTTGATGTACAAAAATGGGCAAAAGCAAAGGGCTTATAGATGTCCCTGCAAAACAGTTTACCTCACAGAAACGTTCTAGAAAGCAATTTAAAAACATCATTATAAAGCTCTCCCAGGAGGTTTGATGCAGGCCAGCCTGTCAACTGATGCCACGAGCTCCCTCGACCCAGAGAGGAGAAGCATTCTATTCTGTATCAAAAAGGTGGATAAAACAAAGATTCTGCCAATCGCAATAGGGTGGCTGCGCACTCCTTTAATGTGAGAAACTTTTCTAGCAAGATGGCAAAATCCTTGCTATATTTCCAGATGAGGAAATGTGACAGCCTGTTAGGACTTCAATCTTAATCACTTGAATTCATGTGGAACGCACTAATTAGTCTAAATAGTGATATCCCCCATGTGCATCAACTCAGCGGGAATATAATGCAAGTGTAGTCCTTATAGTGTAGTATACAAATGTGAAGACCAGCTGTTTCCCCAGCATGGCCCTTGGGCGATACTAAGATTGCTACTCCCCAGAAAGACAGCACAATTTAACACTGAATACACAGCACATTAATACATATTAAGACATATATAATATGTCCTGTGTTTTCTTTCCAATGAAACCAACTACACATCATACATGATAAATCACGGATGACTTCAATGCAGTTCCCAACAACCTCACAACGAGACCCCTCTCTTACAGAGAACATTGTGAACCATGTAGCATGTAGGTAATGGACGTTAGCAAACAACACATTAGCGTTAATCTTTTCACGGGATGATTGAGAATGAGCCAACAGCGAGTGTTCACCTGACGTCCTCTCCGTCCTCCAGCATGGACAGACAGATGGTGCACTTCTCGTCCGTGTCCTGCTCCTCGTCCTCCAGACACATCTTCAGGTCCTGTGGTATTCTCTGTGGAAGGGTCACATTCATTTCACTGTGCCATGCCTCACCCAGACCCAGACGGCCAATGTCGGCCAACAGCAATGTCCTAATTAAACAGACATGTCACACATTTGAGATACTACGGTAGCAATGAAAAATAGAAAAGGTTATTCAGATAAACATAGCTTTAAATTTATTTGACTGACTCACCTGCCCCCCTGGTGTTTTTTGGGTGAGAGTCTCCATAGCTGTGCAGATTTTACTAAATATTCTAATTAAATAGACTGCTAAAAAAACCTTCACAAAAAACTTGATGACTCACCCCTTGGCGGAGAATTGTTTATCCTGTAACCCTGACTGTTATGTTCAGAGCAAATTGCGTCACCCTCTAAGAAATGGAAAACCACGGGATGCAACCCCCTCTGCAGTCTTCTGGGGTTGTGCCTCAATACCCTCCCCCATCCCCAACCCACCACCACCACCACCACCACCACCACATCCTCCCTGCACGTTTGGTCCTCACCTTCTTATACTTGTGTGGGAAAGTGAACCTCTCTATGGTGGTCTGGACGGCCCCGCGGTTCACGCTGCCCAGCCGGTCCTCCAGCTGCAGGAGCTCCTACACACCAGAGGGGGGAGGGCAGACAGTTCAATGGGGGGAGAGACCATCCTCCCTGTTGCTCTGGATGTGTTTGATGATCACAAAAAACGATGCAATGTGCACTGGCAAACTTTAAACAAAAAAAGGCAAATTTAAAAAAATTGCAATGAATGGTTTGTAAATGTATTTGTTAAAAGGTCTGCTCCGCTCCCAAAATAAATCAGTAGAGAGAAAAGGTGGCAGCTATTGGGGTGTGTTGGGTGAGTGGGTGGATGGATGGGTGGATGGATGGGTGGGTGGGAGGGGGAATGGGTGGTGGTGGTGGTGGTGGTGGTGGTGGTGGTGTTGGTGGTGGTGGTAGGTGAGGCCGGCCCGTCGAGTGAATTTGGTCACAGGATGAGGCATGGTGATGAATGGGTGAGGACAGGCGTGTCTGCTGGAGGGAAGCAGCAGGAGCGACCAACCTCATAGCTCTCTCTCACCGCTGAAGCGTGGCGGGAGGGGTTGAGGCTCTGCAGAGCCAGCAGGTGCAGCTGTGGATACGGGTAGTTCCGGATCTCGTGGACGACCTGCGGGCGGAGCACACACACAGGAGCGCCAGAGGTCAGCTGAGCGGTGGGGGAAATCTATGAACAAACAAACACGTCCCAGCAGTGGCTGGCTGGCTGGCAGGCTGGCTGGCTTGACCTGTTTGCACTAAAGGAAAAGTACTCCATTTCTCTTGGGTTCTCGAGTACAGCGCGATGCCAGTACGAGTCAAGAAAGCTGCGAAGGTAATTAAGACGAATTGCCACAAGGGCTCTGGCTTTGTCCACAAAAGCGCTTATCGGGTATTTCATAGTAAGGAGGGGGGCAGGGCTCACCACTTGTGTTGAGGCATTGTTCCTGGGGAAGTGGTGCATCCGAGGAGAGGTTAGGTAGTGCTGATAGTGCTGTGGCAGTGGATGGAGGTGGTACTGGTGCGGGGGCATTCCGGCATCCACACTCAGATCCCTGGGAAGGACAGCATACAGAAGAGCTCCCGTCAACCAAATGCATCTCACAGTAGACAGATCAACGTTTTGATATGGATCGGTTGGTCACCTTGATGAGAGGAAGACCTACAGTTGCAGGAAGATAATCACATCCAATATGCTGTACATGCACTCTACCACAACTGAAAGTGTGCCCTTTGGAAGGCATTTGATATAGTGTATACATCTGCATTAAAAAATGTAAATATGCAGTGTTGTACTGATATGGTGGTTTCTATTTGTTTAAATGAATGATTATTAAACATGTGAAGGAACATAAGTCAGGTTTTGAGTTCCAACACTGATAAATACAACTTTGAGTGAGAGCCAGTGAAAAAGGTCTTGGGACCAGTATGTTATCATTAAACCCTGTAATGGGATGGATTACCAGTCTGTCCCTTCGGCCAGGTAACGGGGCTGCTGGAGCACAGGCTGAGGGGTGACATGGAGAGGGGGGGCAAACTCATACCCTGGTCTCAGTCTGTGGGTCTGGTGGGCAACTCTCTCTGGGGTGCGTCTGCAAGAGGACGATCAGAACACAATCAAAAGTCAAATGCATTGATTAAAAACCTTACACCACGGAAGCAGTAGCTTTATGTACACGGGTAGAGACCCTTAGTAAAGTAACTGTTGACCGAACACTTTGTTCAGGAGACTGGTGTGCAGGAGAGGGACGGGTAGACGATGAAGGTTGAAGGTCTTGCATCAAAACGTCCGATAAAAATTAGTCACTATCCAATATCAAACTACGGCAACAAATCAACAAACAACTCAAATCTTTCATCAAGTGCTCAAATGAATGATTATGATTTCCGTTTCCCCCCCCCAGGTGACCTCAGCGTGACCGTGCGGTACCTGGATGGCGGCAGGATGTGTCGGTGCTGGGCCTCCAAGAGCTGCTGCTGCAGGAGGTATTGCTGGTGTAATGCCTGAGGTAGGAAGGGGGGGGCGGAGATATCCTGGAACTGGGGCGCTGGCAGGGGGTTGAGGGGTGCGTGGAGAGGGGGGCCATGCTGGTGGCCCGGTGGGGCGAGGTGGGGGTTAATGCCTGACTGGGGCTGCCCAGGGTGGGGCAGGGGGAAGTCCATGGGGAGCGGGGCCTGAGGGCCTAGCTGGAAGTGCCGGCAAGAGGTAGCATGGCTGTGCTGCTGTTGCTGCTGCTGCTGTTGCCGGTTGAAATGGGATCCTGCGTAAGGGAGGGAGGGGATAAGGAGAACTCGTCAACACAGCTGAGGAGAGAGATATGCTGGAATTAATTGTAGGTGAAATGTGGTGTCACTGCGTATGTGATGCAGCGTTCTTAATGAAGCCCTAACGCTTACCTATGGTGAAAAATACTTCTGTGGGGTGGGGAAATGATGATAACCAGAAGTACCATGAAAACAAGAGGCAGTTCTTATTTTTTTTTTTAACCTGCGCAGTGTCGACTTTCAAGTGCTATTAACCTTTCTCTGACATATTTCCCCACTCTATTTTATTCAAAAGCACCATGGAAGTGAAGTCTCGGTTTCTCCAATACGGGACACAAGAGACCAAAACAACTTGTGACAAATGTATTGTATAAAGTTCTTGTAAAATTGCCGGCTTGCTGTAATATTGACTTTATTGTCAAGATCCACATTAAGTTCTGCAAGATGACTTTACCAAGCTCATTATGAAGCTAAAAAATAAAAATAAAAAAATGGCTGTTGAATGTTTTGCGATTTACCAAAGTCGATTGTTCATTGTTTTATGAAGTCCACTTCTGCTAGTTTTTCTTACTTACAGACCCCACATCCAGAGGAAATTGCTAGAATAGCATTACATGCCAGTTCCATGGTTTTCTCTGCTCTCCCAAACCACAGCTATTTAGAAACTAGAAGAAACTTGGTGCCGTTAGGGTTCATGGGAATAAAAAAACAGGGCTTTGTCTACGCTGGGAGTGTTTAAAAGTAACACATTTTTGAGGGCTAACTAGATAGCAAAGAATTAGACGTTTTTTATGTCAGGAAAAGGGCATATTATTAGATTGGATTTTAGATTTTCCTTTTTTGTCTCTAATTTCCATAGTACATAATGTTGTATATATTTATTCACATATAATTGAGAATGTAGTGGGTACCGTTTCTGTAAAATATTTCTGTTTTTCTTCCAAATATATCAATATTCTCTTTATAGAAACGATCGCTTGCAATAGGTTAGAGTAGCTCTAATAATGAGGAAACAGGCCAAATCCACATCGCATTTACTAGTATACTTGAAAAATGCAGCAGAGCTATAACACAACCTGAAAAAAAGTTGTTTTGGTTAAGAAATGTATCAGGTTTCCTGCATGACTGCCTGTCACCACTGTGGAGAAGGCAAAGGATAACACATTTGTTATTCAAGTATTCCAGATTGCGTCCATCATTTGGAATAAAATACAAATATTTACATAATGTAAACCCATACATATACAAATTTATTTTTCTCATTATTATGGAAAATATATTTTAGTTATATTAGCCGAATATTCTATTTCTCAAAAAGGGACAACATGGCTCCCCCTGGTCAGAGGCCTGAGACTAGGACTGTGTCATAGCATGCTGCATTTGTTCAGGCATCTGTGTAAACATATACTATGAATGACAGTAGATAGACTCATTCAGGCCCTGTGATGACGGAAGCGTGGAAATCGTCTATCTATGTCACAGTGGGAGGAGGTGGGGTGGGGTGAAGGAGGGGAGGGGGAACTGGAGTCGGGGTACACGGGAGAGGGAGAACAATAAATGGAAATCAGCAAGAAGCACACTGAAGGTTAGGAAAAACACTATTTTCTTTATTGAAAAAATATTAGTATATGTGGAATTTGTGTTGTTTTTTGTTGTTGTATTTTTTAATAATAGTATAATTCCATGCAACAAAAAAATGTAAAATATAAACGTAGACTGAAGGCAAGGCCCACCATGCTCCATATAGGGTTAAAAAAGAACAGAAGCAGCATCCAATGAGAAGACGTGTTGGCTACAGCACATGATTTCAGTACAGCAAGGGTACATCTTTACTACAGAAAGATTACATTGGATTTTTCACCAGTCCATGTAGTAAAAAACAACAAAAACAAATAAACTATGAATCATAAATGTGACCATGCATTGAAGTAGGCTACTATTACCAGAACAAAAAGGTAAAGAGAGACCACAACCAAACAATAAAGACGTTATTACTAAGAGAGGATCTCTTTAGCAGTGCAGGAGATAGGCATCCCTGTGAAATGGATAGCATTTTGCCTTTATGTTAGTGAGGAGAGGGTAATTGGAAAGTTATGAACCACCAGTGATTGTGTTTTGCTTAACGTAGCTTAACCGTTTAATGTTGCCCCATAGGTGGGAAAATGCCCAGACGTTTCAGTGTGTTTCAAAGCTTTAAATTTGCAGAAGGGTAACAAAGGATTACACAAAAAATGGAGACGGTTATGGCGGGTTGTTTTGAACAGGTGCAGTGTACTTGTGATAATTTAAGCGATCCTTAACCAGTATGCCCGACTGCTACAGTTGAGCAAATCATTATATGGCATGCATGGGGATCGAACTTGTAAATATTTGCCAAATTCAATTCCATCTGAATCATGTACAATGCACCCTGTGTGAATAGAAGGGGAGATGAGCCGAATTCTGGTGTTCAATGCAGTGTAGTATTTAAGATCATGCAAAATGTATCCACTTTACAGGAATTTACAGCATGTTGTCTATCAAGACTGGATGGGAGGTACACAATGACATTCAACTGATCATCTAAGAATGATCTAAACGTTCAACTCTATCGCTACAGCCATTTAACAGAATAAGACAAAAAAGGTGCTCTGTTATTGCTATAGGTGTTAGCTATGTTTGTCTGGTTTACATGGAGAGTCTATAGAGCTGCAGACATTCTTGGGGGGGAGAGGGGAAGGGGGTGCTTTTTTAATACCAATGTCGTCTTCTGATGGAAAGAGGAAATGAAGAAGGGGTTCACAATACAGCTAAATGCAGAGAACAGGCCACGCCACACCACACAGCAGCAGATGATCATTAGCTACACAATGGGGGGGAAGGGGGGGGGGCGACAAAGATCTGATAAATGCAGAATGTAGAGCCAGCCTCGATACTATGAAACAGGGAATAAGAACAGAAATAAAAGCACAATGAAATCATTGATGCCACTGTTGTGAAATTAATGTCACACTGTAGCTTGGAAAATGCTTTGTACAGAGACGGCACATTGGGGTGTTGAGCCAGACAGACTAAAAAAGCCAATTATAAACTAAACAGAAAAGGCAGACACATGATCTGACGGCTCAGCAGCAACGCGTTTACCTCTCAATCGGCGGCGTATCTTTAAACTAATGCCATGTTTGCATGTTGAAAAACCCCGTGAGCGCTAGCAGCAGCAGATGATCTTCAAATGACATCATCCAGACACTGATAAGCTGCCTGGCTGAAGGGCTCCGTCTACCTCAGAGGTGTTTTAGGTTGCAATCAACATAACGACAGGGCCAAATGCATTGCGAGGTTGAAAGTTTAAATTCCAAATAATTACGACACAACATTTACACGTTAGTGTAGTTCACACGACACTAAACGCTTGTTCTTGTAATAACGCTTTTCATTCCACTTGACAAAAACACGTTCTTTTGTGAGGATGTTTTTTTTCGGTTCAGGAAGTAGTCGGTGCCCGCCAGCCAGTGAGCTGGTCTTAACAGGTAGGGCTGGTCGTAATACAAACCATCTACGGAAAATCTAGGTTATTCGGCGGATTGGTGGTATTTGGTTTAATAAAAACTCTAAATTGGACTCACGTTTGTACCGATTTTGCTTGAATCCCGTGTCCGTTTTAAAAAGGAGGGCTGGCTAACCCGAGCTAACACAACAGTTAGCTCGGTGTAGCTAGCCGCTAACAGCTGCAGTGCATATTAAGATAAACAGGGCACATGTTCTTGTGATTCATATGAAGCGGAATACGTTACCTCTGTTTCTGACTGAGCCGAATACGGGGAGAACCAGGTATCCGACATGCACTAAAACCATCCTGGGATCCTTTTCTTATCTTGCCGCTGGGTTATTTAGAGATGTAAAACAGCCCATGCGGACCTACATTCAAGCGGCTGTTGCTGGCTAGCACCACACAGGCAAACTGTCAACGTCCTCATCCTTCACAAAGCACACGTGTCATTCTGCCTTCAGGCCGCAGGGGGCGGTGTTGCGTACATATCTTTAGTATGTTAGACTTTTTTTTATACGTTTTTAAAGCATATCTTTAGTATGTGGTGTTTAAAATAATGTAATATTTTATATTATCGTATAGTATGCTATCTTTTTAAATGTTATAGTACTAATATTGTATGCATTGATATTTATGTTTTTTTTTAACGTTTTTAAATTAGACGACAGAGAAGCCGACGAAAGAAGCCGCCTGAAACTGCTTTGGCAATTTTTTATTTATTTATATAAATATTTTATTTGCTCAATATTTTTCCATGCCAATAAAACTATTTTCGAATCTGATTGTGTACTTGAAATTGTATATATTGCACATTATAAATCCATGATATTGCACCATTGTTGATACACCGTGTCTCCTCTCCAGTAGGTGTCAGCCTTTAAAAGTAAAGTTTGACGTCACTCACAGCACAGCAGAAGAAGTCTTTCAGCCATTACCTTCTCTCTCTCGGTTAGGTCGTTGTCATTAGTGGAGGACAGGTCACCGAACGCCACGCTAAAATGTTGTCCGTAAGAGTTGCAGCTGCCCTGGCCCGCTCCCTGCCCAGACGGGCTGGATATGTAAGTGTTTTACTGATAGGCATCTTGTAGTTTCATGGATCTTTTGAGTGTATTTAAACTCAAAATGCTGATATTTGGGCGTGAAGGGTAACAGGCCCCTAAAGCTGCCTTCGCACGTTAGCCGTCTTGACTTTTTCGTCTGATTTGCACGCTTTGTCGTATATTATTTTTCCTTTTAGACAAATAATGTTTTATATGTGCAAAAACTTTTAGTTTTGGTGTACTTATAAATGTTTTAGGCTTTGACAAGTCGTGTCTGGTTAGCATCCGCAGATGCTAATGCTAGGAGACTAGACTCATTCAACCACGCTCTGAAGGTCAGGAAGACTGACAGCGCTTGGCCTCCATTTATACTGCAATGTACTCTGCTGTTCCAACGTCTTTAAATGCTGCGTACCATTTAGCAATGAATATTTGTTTAGTTTAACCGTTTTTGGCATTGCATCTGTCGTTAAACTTAGGTGGCAAAGACTCTACCAGCCGCCTGCGTTGGGGTCAACCACCTCCACACATGCAGACCATGGCTGCAAAAGACCGGTAAGCAAAATAAAATTACCACGCATTTGAACATAGAACATAGAACATTGCCAATGTCAAACGTTGCTAACGTTGACCTGTTAATCCTCCTTTAAAAAAGAAAGGTCATTAGCTGTGCTATGCGACACCATACTAGCGCTTATTTAGCGCTGCTAAGTTACATTCATAAGTGCCTTACAGAATGTAACGATGCACACAAACTGAGATTTTCCTTAAATCATCGATTTGTGTGTAATTTGATCGCAATTTGTGAGGTCATTCCGGTTAGCAGCAGTTGTTCTGTGCTTCACAGCTGTGTCATGCTACACAACTGCGATGGCTAACAAAGTAATAATTTGCCCTTGCTATGAAAGTTTGATGGTAGCATTGGGTCTCATTGCACAGGCACTGCTGAGGTGTCCTCCATCCTGGAAGAGAAGATCTTGGGCGCAGACACCAGCGCTGACCTGGAGGAGACTGGCCGTGTGCTGTCCATCGGTGACGGTATTGCCAGAGTGTACGGGCTCAGGAACGTCCAGGCAGAAGAGATGGTGGAATTCTCCTCTGGACTCAAGGTGGGGCTGAGTGGTTGAAAGTGCACATGTGTCGGTCTCATACTGGCCGTACAAGAGCTCTCATCCACTGATGCATATCAATGGAATAGTGACTACTTGTTCTTTCTTGAGCCCTTAACCTGCTTGTTTAGCATTATACATTTAAATATCTAATCATAAAACTTGCTTTTCCCAGGGTATGTCTCTGAATTTGGAGCCCGACAATGTTGGTGTGGTGGTGTTCGGTAACGACAAGCTGATCAAGGAGGGGGACATTGTGAAGAGGACTGGCGCCATTGTGGACGTACCTGTCGGTTTGGAGCTGCTGGGCCGTGTTGTGGACGCTCTGGGAAATGCCATTGACGGAAAGGTTGGTTCGACTGATGCACGTTCTTGCCCTTGACTTCTCAGCTGTTGCATATGTAGTCTTCTCCAGGAGAGCCCATACCTGACTTCTTCTCTCTCCCCTCAGGGACCTCTGGGCTCCTCCATCCGCAGGCGTGTGGGTCTTAAGGCCCCCGGTATCATCCCCCGTATCTCTGTCAGGGAGCCCATGCAGACTGGAATCAAGGCTGTGGACAGCCTGGTGCCCATTGGCCGAGGCCAGCGTGAGCTCATCATTGGGGACAGGCAGACTGGGTAAGCTGGACGTGAAGGGTAAACGCCCCACAGGAAACACTTGACAGATTTATTCTTGACTAGTTTTTAATATTTTTAATCTGAATCTTTGCAAGGGTCACCTTGAAAGTCAAGTTTAGCAAGGTCACCCTGTGTCTTTATAAATAGTATAGAATATTCCTTACCTTAGATTTTATATTGTATCCACAGTGCTATAAGTTCAGATTGTATAGGGTTCAACATTTTCTTGTTTCCAAAGCACGATGGTTAAACATTTTATTTATTATTTTAACTTGGTCGGAGTGAACTTTAGTGCTTTCGCTAATGGCTAATCTTGACAATTTGACAGAAAAACCGCCATTGCCGTTGACACCATCATCAACCAGAAGCGTTTCAACGAT
>JAOPUA010000147.1:11623048-11634580 GCA_027122455.1 Trisopterus luscus | reverse complement strand
AACCCGAATAAACGAACCACCTACTGCGCACATTCATGAGAGAAAAACAAACATGGATCAAAGCGTAAATCTTTGGAAATGCATAATAATAATAACATACAACTGTAGTAGAAGTAGTAGTAGTAGTAGTAGTAGTAGTAGTACTAGTACTACTACTACTACTACTACTACTACTACTACTACTACTACTACTAAGAAGAAGAACAATAAATACAAATAATTCACCACTGCAGATCAGGCTGACAAATATAAAATATGTTGTTTATTATGGCATTTTTGAAGAATTGAGCTGACAACTTATTATGATTTTGGACCATCGGACCTATTATGTGATGTGAAATAATTCAAATGCTTAATTTTGAGGCGTTTTAAAAACATTCACATTGTGGAGTCGTTGTAAATACATTTGAGACATTCCCATGCTAGGCTTCTCGCAAACTCTCTAATCTAGATGAAAACATATGCATTATACGAACTGCTATTAGGCTTGCATAACGCCTATTAACCATTTCTTTATGTTAACATACTAATAAAATCATACGTGTGCTAAATATCAGCAGTTGCGGAGTAATAACGTTTAGGTGTCAAGCGTCATCGATTTTTTTTTGCTGATTTTAATAATATTATCATCTATACTTTGGGTATTTAAACTCTACATTATCGGTTTTCAACAGTTCAATTGTATGCAATTGGGTATTTAGTGTTTAACGCACATCCACCTTTGATGCACTCACCTAATTGCACATTTTATGCATTTATTGTTTGTCTAACCAAACAAGCCTTTTGTTTGATTAACCTGTAAATTATTGGACACTAGATTTGACACATTCACACACAATCACTACGGCAACGTGCGTCTCTCTGCCAGTGGGTTCGCCGGCTCACGTGGATGCTACGATACAGCCACCGACATTTAGTGTACTTCCTGTAAATAGTGCCATGTAGTATGTCTCTCTTATATGCTACAAAAAGGTCTAAATGTACTTTTCGATTAGCTCAGTTGATGTAACATTTAATCATTATTACAAGTAAAATCAGTGTTGTGAGTGTCAATGTACATTATAGGAATGTTTCGTTGAAGATGTATTATTACGCCTGTCATATATCCTTCCGCGGCTTTTTGTCTCCTTTCAGACTGTTTTGGTCTTTTCGCTGTTAGCAACGGAGAGAACCCGAGATAGCTGTAAACCCGATTTTGAGATAATCAGAAAAATATTATTGCGTTAACATTACATATTGACAAGGGGTGCAAAACACACTTTACTTTCCGAAGAGTAATTGGCACTCGCTGTCTTTTTTAAAGATTCCGTTTCCTCTTTTAATACGGATTGTACATATTGCTAATTTAGTTAGCCCTTATAAGAGAGCTAGCTTGTTAGCATCGTTCTCAAGAAGCCAAGGTAGATAAGCAGGTTGACATTAGCTTGCTAGCTAGCAACCATTAGACTGCTAGCGAGCTGTCACGCAGGTGGACGCCGTCACATCGCCGCCGAACTGCAGCGTGGAGCTGGTCGTTTTGAACCATTAGATAACACTGCAAACGTTGTCGTTTATGGGATCACCATGTCAATGAAGGCCGGTGGAAATCGCAAGCCCGGCGGTGGCAGCATCGGCGGTGCCACCGCTTCTAGTGCCGGAGGAAGCGGCGGGGGCCGACACAATTTGGGCAGGTCAGTGAAAAAAATGCATATGCGTAATTAGAGAGACTGTGATGCAAATGCAACGTATCCCCAAATTACTACAATATTGGCTGGAAACGGCACACGTTTTAAACGCGGACAGTTTGTAACGTTGTGGAAAACTATATATATGAATGAGAACGTATTTGGGCCTTGGTATGTGTTGGCCACCGAGCGTTGCCGTTAGCTTGGCCTGCTGCAACTTCGACCAGATGATGCCTCATTAATGTACTTTAAATGATCCACGTCTGTTGACATCACCCCATGTATGTTGTCTTGCATTCCCTGTACGATCGTGGTTTTCGTGTGAGGTTGTAGCATTTGGGTGGTTCCTTATTTATTAATGGTTACTTCAACCTCACGTTGCCCTGCACGAAGTTCATGGCTTGATAGCCAGCTAATTAGCCGATTGACAGTCCGTGCTTGTATATCATGCTCATTTGGGGTTGGTGCGGCGCCAACATGATGCAACGTGACGATTTTGATGTTCGCCGATTTGCAACGAAACACAACTGGGTTTAATAAGGACGTGCACGTAGCTATATATCGCCACAACGTGGCATTGACTGGCCAAGAATTTGATGTAAAATGTGTAGGCGCATGCATGAAATAAATGGGCGGGGGTGGCTATGGGGTAGAAGAGAGGATAAACCAGCCGATGGCTTTCAACCTTGACGTTGCCGTTGGTCTATGTGTGAGAAAGTGTCCTTGAAGTATGACATTTATGCATGTGTCATTTTAACCAATGCTACAAATCTACAGGCTATGCACACATATTGCGAGTGCGTGGCATTGGCGTGTTCCGAATAGCCTTCATTTTATTGGTCCCTGACAGTAGTTCGCATTAATTGCGTAGTCTTCCAACCGAATCATGCTCAATATGTCGATGGATTCAATCGTGATCGAAACGATGCGTTGTCTTTTATTCTTCTGTATGCCATTATGATAATAATGATGGTTAATCGGAATTTGTTACGAAGTTATTCCATTCGTGTATTCGGGGGAACAGGAATATAGCGTTCATTGACTCAAATCGGCCCTTCCATCGGATGTACAAGGTGCATCTCAGGACATGCTGTTAAAAATCGAGGTTACGTTTATTTTCTTCCAACAGCCACATTATCATCAGTATCCAGTTGTACTTGCTATGTCTGAATGAAACATCTTTCACGAGGGATGCTTTGGTTTTTAAAATCTAGATCAGAAAATGGAAATTGTGATGATTGATGATATTAATTTTTATCCTTTTTATACATTTTAGTTTTTCTATTTATTTCCTTGATTCAAAGATGACCCATATACAGGACTTCTGCTCCCATATTGTTCACACTTTTTTGTTTTATTTTTTAAGACCAATGATTCTATCTTATTAAAGTATATTGTCAAAATATCATAGTATGTGAAATACGTTGAACCTTTTTTCTTTTATTTTTCAATTGCCGATCAATCTAAAATGCATTTCCCTTCTATTTCAGAGGAAGGCACAGTGGCAAGGGGCCTTCTGCAGCAGTAAGTAATTGACTTACTAGATATTCCTTGATGGGCTTGAGGTTACTTTCACACAAAGCTTTTCAGTATTGGAACTCGTACCTGCATAGTGCGATGTTCAGAACAATTTGGGCCAGTCAAAGTCAAGAACATGGGTACATACTGGTCGAAATAGTCCTAAATGTCCTGTCTCCCTGATAAACCTTTGTTGGCGTAAACAATGTGTTGACCACACTGAATATACCGAAAGACAGAAAAATAAATACAGTACATTTTACTATACCCAGATGAATTTGTATAACAATACACGGGTACATTTAGCCTCTGTATATACATTTCTATCTTGGGCGTTTTCTTAATTATAACCCAGTTACACAATTAAACCATAACTATAGAATTTTCTTTTCTCTTGAGGTTGTCTTCAATGGTGTGTATGCAAACATGAGGATGGTCCACGTGTTGACATCAGTGGTGGTATGTTTATTGCATTTGTTGGAGAATTTAGTTGTAGGGTTATGCTAGGGTTACTTGTATCCGTTATGCTGAGCTAGTTGTAGTTATGGTCTCTCTGCTATTGATAGAATTCCCACTATGTGTGGGTGGGCGGGGGGGGAGACATGCATGCTAAGAATCAATGCACTCATGGTGTTGTAACACACTTGGGGTAAATGCATCCGTCAATTGGCATATCCACTATGAGTCAAAGAGAGTATCCTGCACACTGCAGAGACGCCCGTGTTTGCATCCGCCTTATGCTTAGTGTAAATGAATCTCCTACCGCAGCATGCCATGCAGTCTGTCAAACAGCTTGTCATGCCCCACATGCTGTCCTCTCGGAGCGGTTCTCTGCGCCGCAGTAAACAAAAGCTGTGTAATTACTAGAAAACAGCTGGTTGCGAAAACAAAGCAAATATCCGATCAAAGATTTGATCTTAGTCTCCGGAGAACAGCTTTGTAGATCGTTTGGACTTGGCGCGTAATTGATATCGGCTCCAATCATCGTCGTGGTTCCCTACTGTTGTGATATGAATGTACTCTTGTTCTCATAGGGGACCAAGTGTGAGCTGAAAGTGAAGAACGGAGCCGTTTATGAAGGAGTGTTTAAGACTTATGGTCCAGAGGTAAGGATGCCGTGAAATATTTCTTGGCCCTAACATATGCAGTGCTTTACTGTAATTCCCAAGTTAAATTACGCCAGCGGTGGAAGTTAATCAGGGAAGATCATGCCTAGGCAGCACTTGTATGCAGCTTCACCTCTAAGGTGGATTATATAAAGATTACTCTCTGCATATTTCCTTTTAAGGAAAGGAGGTATGTGGTCCCTCTATTCTTCCTTTTATGGGGATTTATTTTCCCAATACCTCCCCTTTTTAGGTGGCAATTTGTACAAACACTGAACCTAGCCTCATAATATGATCAGATTAGCTGTAATTGCAGAAATGGGTTATAATATAGTTATAATATATATATAATATAATATAGTAGTGGTTATATTATAATTAATATCTTAAACAGCTTTTTAAATGTTTTAATTTATATTTAATCTATCATTCATATCCGGTTATTACCTTTTATGCAGTGTTGTCCTTGGGAGCATTGCTTACTAAAAGCCCAATGCTGATGCTCTTCATAACGGACTCACTGAGCCTTGATATAAACACAGCAATAGTGCACACAAACATAGATATGACATGCTGCTTCCACAGGGGTGTGACTGAAGTGCTGACTTGATATGCATTCTTGTTTATTATTAATACATTTGTGAAAATTTAAAAACAACCTTTTCGTTGGTCCTGTGCCCGTCAGTGTGACCTGGTGTTGGACGCGGCCCACAGAAAGAGTCCCGAGCCAGCCGGGGGTCCAAGAAAGGAAGATATTGTGGAAAGCATTATATTCAAGGCCTCCGATGTTGTGGTGGTGACCTTCAAAGATGTGGACCCCAATTTTGCACGGAAAGGTATAAAGTCTGAGAAAAGGATAGCTCCTGTTCTACTTGTTTCAGCACCTGTTTTCGCCACATACATGGATAGTTTGTCTCGTTAATATATAATGCGACATAACAAATGCAAAACTGAATGATTATCTGTGTAAATTGATCTAGTTTAGTCTGTATTTACAACCATTGGTGTCAAAGAGTGCGAGCAGTCTGTTATATTGCATCTGCTCAGAGTGGTCAGCCATTGAAAAGCAATGTGAATTATTGATCGGTGCAAAGGTCTCTCTGGCACAGCAGGGGCACTCAATAAAGACTGAATGAGCCTCCTTCATAGAATTCATCGGGACTTGCACAGCTTCTCAATTGAAATACGCCAGTCTATATAGGATGGACGTGATAAGTCTTACTGCATGTATCAAACATAATACCATCCAGAAATGTAACGATGTGATCAGTCTCACCATCAAGTGACACATTGTGTATTGTTTTACTACGAGCAGATTTCTCCACTAAGATATTTCAAGTTCAAAAGTCTTATTTGGAGTGGATGCATTTGTAATCCTATTTCAAATACAGTATTTAGAACACTGAGATTCAGACTGAGGTCCTCATTGAGTAAGATGTGCAGCATTGTATACTTGGATTGTGTAGATGGATGAGTCAATCATAACTGATCAATGGGTAAATCCTCATCTGAGTGTGCGCTACTGTGTACTGTGTGGTGCAGAGTGCCTACTCTGACACTCTTTCTTACCCTACCTCTGTTTCTCTTCTCCCATGGTTTAGTCTCATCAGATGCAGGTAATATACATCTGTTTTCTGTCTTTGCACATTCCTGAATTCACATCCACCATTTTTATTTAAAGATGGAAATGCATTTCAAGATGCAACCCTCACCTCTAACAATATAATTATTAACATTTAACAACATATGATTGGGCAAAAAGCACTTGTGTTTGGAATGAAGCATGCATGGATATAAGCTCTGACACTATATTTTGATCAATATCATGGGATCTTCGTTTGAGTTTACTGAAGCCTTTAAAGAGGCAATCACAAAGATCTCTAATTTGTTCTCTTTGGTGCCACCTATGGTGGAAAAAAAAAGCAGCGCAGCCGACACACACACAACTTGAAGAGCGAGTCTGATGAAGTAGCTCCAACATACCCTCTCTGTGGGAGTGGAAAACGCACCACTAACTGCGCCGCTTGTGAAACCCAATGCAAGGGCTTCCATCAGTAGTCCATCAATCACCATGGTACTGCCTTAATTGGCAGTAGATGGTGACTTAACTGAATATTTGGAGATTGCCACTTTAAGCTTCATGTTGGGTATGATGGAGATTCCTAGGAGCCCTGCTACTAGTCGAGCAGTCATACAAAAAAAGATTTATGTATCGGGCCATTATTATTCTTCCAAATTCTGATTCCAAACGGTTATTTTCCATGGTTCTTTGAATCAAACACATGTGGCACTGTTGCCTGGCTGTATTTTGCCCTGCATGAGCTGACGCAAGGCTGGGTATGGAATCCTCATCCTAAATACACACTAGTCGTTTGAGCTTTCCTTTAATCCTTCCATTTCTTTTTCTTGTGTTGCTGATTTGAATGTCCTGTTCCGGATTATCTCCTCTAATATGTCCTTGTTTCTCTAACTCTCTCTTGGTTTGGAAAGTGATATCTGATTTAAAGATGATGCGCCTTTTCTCTCAGCCAATCTTGACATTCCGTTTCAAAACAATGTCTTCCAATTGCATTGTTTAGGTTTAAATGTAGAATGTAAAAGTTCTCTTAACTCCAGTCAATTGTAATGCATGTTTGCTTACTCCCTCCAAAGCGCCCTCTTTGATTTGATTTGTCTGCTGATTTGCATAATTTATACCTCACAACATTCTGTGTGAATACACGATTCCAACCTATGAGCTTGACATGGTCAGGCCCGTTCAGCCCAACTTGCGGTGCAGTGCTGATCATGTATTATGTTATGGATCAAGCCTTCTCCCTACCACTTAATGGCAGAAGGCTGAACACAGGGGGACAAGGGGGAGAGCTGAATATTATCAGCCCAGGGCCTGGTATGCTTTATGCACACGGCCCATCTGTGCCAGTGCTGGAATGAGATCAGACCTGGGTTCACTGAGATTAGATTTCCTTGCAAATACATTTGATTCCCCCCCCCTCTCCCTGATTGGCCCGGCTTAATTAAGCTATTCCCAAAGTAGAGACATAAGAATTTGAGAGTTAACATCAGGCCAAATTAGTATAACTTTATACAGGTTATAATTTGGGTGTTAGTGACATGGAGGCTAGAATATTGAATGGATTTAAAAACGCATCTCCAACAACGGTTCAAAATTGCGATAAAATGGTTTCTGCTCTCCACTGGAAGAAGTCGATTTCTCCTTGACAGGCAAAATAGTGAGTAGGGCTATATTTACGAGGCCATAATATGCCTACTTTCATTCAGTAATACCTTGGCCGGTTCAGGCAATTAATCCAGTGTTTTTATAGGCATTGGGATTCCTAAAAGCCCAATGCTGATGCTCTTCATAACGGACTCACTGAGCCTTGCTATAAACGCAGCAATAGTGCACACAAACATAGATACTACATGTTGCTTCCACAGGGGCGTGTAGATAACTGTGTATGCGTGTGTGCCGTAGACAACTTTACAGACGCCGCGGTGAGCGGTCGTGTTAACGGGGAGCACAAGGAGAAAGATCTGGAACCTTGGGACGGAGGGGAGACACACACCTCCGGCAGTCTGGAGTCACTGGACACGGACGTAGTAAGACATGCATACATACAGCATTTTATAGCCTTCTTCACTGAATCGACATGTTTTTTTTCTCTACAGTGAAGCACAGGGCTAACCGTATATGCCTCTTTGTTTTGCCTTCTTAAGTCCAACGGCTGGGATCCCAATGACATGTTTAAATACAACGAAGAGAAGTACGGCGTGCTGTCCACGTACGACAGCAGCCTCTCCACATACACGTAAGCCTGCCCCCTCACCTCGTGCATGTTGTGGGTTTTGAACGCTGCGTTTGTCTTTTGCAAAGATTCAGCTTTTTAAGGAGGGACGACAGCTTGTTCTAATCAGTGGTTCTAAAACTTTTTTTTATCAGAGTACCCCCTTTTAAGATGGTGACCGTTCAAACATGTATAATTTGTCTATGTTTGCATGTTATTTCATTAGCATTAAATTGGTGGTGCGCATACTTGGTTTAGTTAGAAACATGGACTTGTGCTTCGCCTACTAACCATTTGACAATTGTTCATAACCAATATTAACTCAACAAAAAGGAGTACCTCATTCAGTTGTTCAAAGCAGCCCAATTTGTGAGAACCAGTTCTTCATTAAACTAAACTCTGCCTCATTAAACCACTGAATCGTAGAGGCGGGAGCTTATTTGACTCCGGTGAATTCCGTCTTGGATACACTGGAGCTTGTGTATATCCCAACAGTTGGGTTCTCTAAATAAATCGCGGTATCTATCTTAACTTGTTATGCCAAGTTTTGCCACCTGGAAACAACAGTAATGTGCTTTGAATCATGCTCCTGGGTGTGCGTGGAGAACTATCAGCTTTTGTAGGACCAGCTGGGCTTTTTGACTACGTTGAGGAGGACGGAGAAGGGCTGCTTGAGGAGAGAGACTGCTGGTGTGCCTTTGAAAAAAGAGCATGCATTTGTGTGTTGAACGTTCATTTTTGTGAACTCTGCTCAAGTAGCAGATACCGAAAATCGTGTCTTCTGTTTTGCATCAGTACTCACAGAGCTAATTAATTGGATGCCAGTGTCCTAAAATAGAATTAAATGACAACGTGAATGCATTAGAAATGAAATGTAATCCTTGGTAAATCGCATATTAAAAACACTAAACTACCCGTTTATGTATATTGTGTATGTATATTGTAGTCTGCTCCGGTTTGTTGTAGGTTGTTAAACAATTTGGGTGTTCATTTATAACAGGAATGCACTATTTTACAAATAGGAATAAAAAAATCAGCGTTTTTATTTTAAAAAAAAATATATAATAATAAAATAAACCCTACACGTCAAGGATAAAGCCGGCAGCGGGTAGCTGGAGGGACTACTTTTGCTCCCGTCTTATCAGAGCAGCACCTTGGCCACCTATTGATGTGAAGGCTGCTCTTGCCCCCGCCGCCGCCCCCCCAGGGTGCCCCTAGAGCGGGACAACTCGGAGGAGTTCCTGAAGAGGGAGGCGCGCGCGGCCCAGCTGGCGGATGAGATCGAGGCCAGCTCCACGTACAAGGCCCGCGTTGCCCTGGAGAACGACGAGCGGTCCGAGGAGGACAAGTACACGGCGGTGATGCGCGGGGAGCGGGAGGCACATGCGCTCAGCAGGTGATGCAGGGCCCGCCCGCTCGCCCCCCCCCCCCCTCCACCACCACCACCTCCACCACACCGCACCGCAGCACATGCACGTACCGCGGTTTGAACATATAATATATATAAATATAAACTAAAATGTGCACTTGGCAGAGAAAAAAAATGTGTAAATAATAAAAGCTTGATTATTATATTTCTTTGGCATGCGTTCTTTTGTTATTGACAGCGTGCATACTTTTCTTCTCACTTTCAGCACTAGGATACAAATTCACTTATACACATTTCAGTGCCGCACATTTTGGCATACAGCTTTTTGTATTGAGGAGAATATATACTGACAGGACTGTTAACGCGTGTGTCTTGCACCTTTGCCTGGTGATGGGCGTGGCCATCCGTGTGCTCGCGTAGAGAGAACAAGTACATTCCCCCTGGCCAAAGGAACAGAGAGGCTTTGTCTTGGGGTGCGGGGCGTCAGAACTCCCCACGCCTGGTCCAGAGCTCCGCCGGACCCCCACCGCCTCGCCCGGGAGCCCACGACTACAGCCCCAGCGCTGGGGCGGATCAGCGTGTGGTCAACGGAGGTATGGATGGATGTGGAGTTGATCAGTATTGACAAAAAATGCAACCCAACCGTCCTTCCAAATAAGGCAATGCATTTAGTTTAGGTTTTGATTTGTCGTTGGTTTAAAGACATCTGCAGTAGTTGTTGTAATCATTTACTTCTGAGCAACCACTTCTGTCACTAATCATATAATAGCTTTTATTTTTATAATTGTTTTGTCAATTGAGGCTGAGTATTTTGTTGCTGCCTTGCTTCTCTCCATTTATCCATCCTCCTCTTCCATTGTGTTATTGTCATGTATGGTCGTCGTCAGTAAATGGTTCCTTTCTTCTGTCAATCATCCTTATCATTTGTCCATCCCTCTTTTTAGGTCCATCCCATTGGCCCTCGCCCTGTCCATCTCCTTCCTCCCGCTCCCCCTCTCATTACCAGTCTGGTGCATCCTCCCTGCCTCCCCGGGCCGCCACGCCCACCAGGCCTCCTTCCAGACCCCTCTCCCGACCTTCCAGACCTTCCTCCCATTCCTCCTATCCCTCCTATCCTTCCTCCTCATCTTCCTCAGCCCACCATGGGCTGGTGCCGTCAGGCTCCACTGTGCCCAAACGCATGTCTTCGGAAGGTACCCACAACAGTGGGGAGTAGTCCCGGGCAAAAACACTAGCTCAAGGCACATGGATTGATGTTGGCTAAATGATAGCAAAGGTGTCTTAAACCCAGAGTTGTGACACCCCTCGTTGAAAGATGTTTTTGCCCAGACTTAGTGTGGAGCAACAGCAGAACAACGTTTTGCTTTGACGACTGACCTAAGAGCAGTTTAGGCGCTTCCTTGTCGTGAGGATTGGTAGTGAGATACAGATCTTTTGTCAGTGCATAAGGCTGTTTCACCTTGCATGGGAGTGTCACCCAGTTCTTGCAGAGCCTTCTGTCTAGCGGAAGTTATGCCACAGTCTATAACAGGTCCCCAGTCGCTGGACATTTTATCACCCGATCACACATTGTGACGCGACGTTCAGTGATCAGTTAGCTTTACGATACATTTGGTGCCGAAACGTTTATCCCAAAATCGACTGAGTGCCTCACGCAATATACAAGGCTTTGCATGGATGGAGAATGAATCGGTCTTCAGCTGCACCTCTTTGTTTCAACCGTTCACATCAGACCTGCTGAAGTACACCAGGGGCGATAAGTTCAGATATTTTATAGCCCGTTTAAATTACGTCTTTAAATCTCATTAGCTTGGTCATGAGTGACCCTTGAAGAGGTCCGTATTTCTGCCACACTTTTATCTCCTGGCTCCCACCCATTGCCCAACAGCAGTTGTTTTTTTTTCTTCTTCTTCCACCACTTCTGCCTCTTTTTCGTTCCCCTTTTTGCTTGTTTGTTTCATTCACCTTTGGTTGCGGTGTGTGCAGTGTGCTGTGGCAACACACAGGGTCACTCTGTGTGTGTGTGTGTGTGTGTGTGTGTGTGTGTGTGTGTGTGTGTGTGTGTGTGTGTGTGTGTGTGTGTGTGT
>JAOPUA010000147.1:11097313-11110166 GCA_027122455.1 Trisopterus luscus | reverse complement strand
GAACTCACTTGGTTTTAAGTTACTATAAACAACAATTATAACAATAAGACATTGTTGTGTTTTTTTATGTTGATTATTGTTTTATGTTTTCTTAAAAATAGTTTATAGTTTTATAGTTAATAATCATATTTTTTCAATGTTATTTCACGATATATATTACACTAATATATATTTAGAAAGAGATCTCCATTCAAAACTCCAGTTGATGCATTTTATAAACCATGACCAATAACTCAACCATAAGATTAAAATTAGAACAGCAATTGTTCGTTTTTTTCATTTCCCTCTATGGTTCAATTATTTCCATGTTTCCTTAATTTCAATGATATGAGACAATATCTTCCGATGCTCTATTGGAGGCCACTATTAGCCTATTCAAAAATAACAAACCTCCAAACATTGGATAACACTCGTTTCCTCCATACGACCCCTTGTGCTCCGGTGCTGCTAAACACACACCGATTACAAACCAGCAGCGTCCACAGCATATACACACCGTTCATCCTGGCCCCAGCCCTTATCAAACGCAGGGTGCTTGGCCCTACAACTGCAGACGGTCCCTCTGGTCTGCCCGTCTGACTCACGCGCATCGACGCTGGAATGCTGCTGATTGCCACTCCTGAACCTCAAGAAATGGTCTCAGTGTCTTCATCTCAGTGGACCCGTCACTTCATCTCCCTAAGTTTCTCAAGCCGCATGTGTCAAGGAAGGCATAGCCTACATGCTTCCCCGCGTCTCGGTACACACGCACGCACACACACACACAAAAAAAAAGCGATTCAAGCGTGTGTCAGCGCTCGGCAGATTGGCTGTTGTGGAAGATAAGCCCCGCATCCATGCAGGGTCGGGGAGGAAGACAGGGGCCGGGCGGTACCCCCTTCTCACTCGGACGCTCCCTTTGTCCACCCGCGAAGAAACCATTTAGTCCCCGGCGGTGGTCTATTCACCAGGCTAACCCCGACATCTGCCGACAGCCCCTGCTAACCGGGCTACTGTCTGGAGGACCGAGTGGAACGAAAGATCAATGGCTGTCCTGTTAATTGTATAATAGCCTACTTATGGAGTACTGCTAAAGGGGCTAAATCATTTAGGTCCACCACGTCTGATTTTGTTTGAACCAAATAGGCCTAACTACCTTTAATTGCACCAGGGTTGATGAAAAGTCGATGGGAGTTAAAGCAGCCGATGACTAACGGAGCTTAAATCCATCTGTACTCGTTTATTTATTTATTTCCTCCATTTGTCTGCACAAATCGCCTGCCATGGGGGATTGGAAGTGATATTAGTTTGGTTTCTGATCCAAGGTCGCGAGCCACGGGGCCTCTCAGGTGCTGTCTGCTCTCCGATAGCAGGCAGGTGAAATAGTTATGAGTCCTGATCTATCACAATACACATCTCGCTTATTTCATTTTTCAGTGGATACGTTGATAAAGGAGGGTGCATTTGGTGTTTACCGAGTAGGCTACTCCAAAGTCTTGAATTGTTTTGCTCAATAAATGAGGCCTACCGTTTAGAGGTTTCTATTTACTTATATTCAATAATGCCATAGCAATGAGTTAAACGTTATCCGGTAAATATAACATATCGTACATGGTCATACAGGCTACAGTTTATATGCGAGGCATATGTTCATACCCAAACAAATATATGTTTAAATAGAATGTAAGTATGAAAAAGCTTACTGTGTGATAAACCAACAAACACACGCCTTGATAGGTTCAATATGGAATAATTTAAGCATGAATAACTGGATGGCAGAAGAGAGAAGTTAAATGTGGCGGCGGTGTGCGTCTGTGATTCTAGGCGCGTGCGTGATACGCGCGGGCACGCGGCGAGGTGGGTGTAAAGGGGAAGTCACATCGCTGCCATTTCCAAACTCCGAATCTGATTGGCTCTTATTTGAGGAAGCTCATGGGTTCTTTCAACTAATAAGCGCCTCCCCGTCGCTCTAAAGGACATTATAATGCAAGGGACCTTCTTTTTTAACCACAAACCGAATTTTCGTTCATTTAGACGATATATACTTTATAAATTGCCAAAAGTTGTAGGATTTTTTTGGAACGGGTTTCGCCCTGGAGCGGTACGCTATGCTTTCTCATGCCGACCTCCTGGATGCTCGGCTCGGTGAGTTATCATCGCTCAACTCCAGCCCTAAACTGCACTGTAAGAGAACAACTATTTATTCCACCTTATGAAGAGATAGGTTTGAGTATTGCTTACCTGAGGAATTCCATCGACAACTAAACGGCGTATAGGTTGATAAAAATCTGAACAGCAATATTGCTGAAATGTGTTTTGCCAGCGATAGATGCAAAGCAAACAAATTCGGATTATATCTAAAAAAAACTGTTGGCGGTGGTCACCTCAGACAAGTTCATGTCAACTATCTCTTCAAACAGGCTTTTTACATTCATTTTTACCCTCATTTGTGCTGGCTTGTTTAAACTCAAAACCTGTCCTCCGGCCGTTCCCTCAGGGATGAAGGATGCGGCGGAGCTACTCGGACACCGAGAAGCTCTCAAGTGCCGACTGGGAGGAGTGCAGGACCAGGGGCATCCGGGGGAAATGGCCCCTGGTCCGGACTCTGTAGAGGGGAGCACTCTTTTACCCGGAGACGACATCTCGTCTGTGGGATCCAACGCCACCGGCATGCAGGTGAACGGAAAAGACCAAGATAAACAACAACAGCAGCAGCAGCAGCAGCAACAGCAGCAGCAACAGCAGCAGCAGCAGCAGAACTCCGGTCAGTCGTCGAACCAACAGAAGCAGAAGCGACACCGGACCCGCTTCACCCCGGCTCAGCTCAACGAGCTGGAGCGAAGCTTCGCTAAAACTCACTACCCCGACATCTTCATGCGCGAGGAGCTGGCTTTAAGGATCGGTCTCACCGAGTCCCGCGTGCAGGTATTGTCCTATTTGTCTAATTTCTAAATGACACAATGTTTAGGACAATGCAGTAACCCGATTGCTATGGTGTGCATGCATTGAAAGTGGTAAATGTGTTTATTGTCGGCTTGGAACATGGTCCTCCTTATGCAATATATTTTTAACCGCGTCCAGCATGCACCTTTTATTTTTCCCCATCGCGCTTCCTTTGCGTTCTTGCGTTTGTTTCCGGCACGGGCGCTTTCGGTGGTGCTGAAACGCTCGGCAAATGGTCAAATAATGATTTGTTTTCGTCCAAAGTGTTAATATATTACCTATGTTACCTTACTATTATACCAAATACTTCGACCCAACCCACAACAGAGTTATTATAATTACCTAATTACACAGACTTTGTTTTCTTTCTTTTTTTTTCCCAGACAATCAATTAATAATTTCCCACGAAACATTTTATTTTCGACAAAAATAAATAAATAAGCCTCCTTCAAAAACCTATAAATAAATTATATCATTTCAATCAAAAAAGGGTTGAATCAAAAATTTGATTCAAAGTTAGATAACAGGCTAATAAAAATATGTAGAGCTTATAATATTAACCAAAAATATTAACAGTATTTATTGAGTCAACGCAAGAGGTTGTATTACTAAAAATAAAACTAAAAATTCTTCCAACACATAATCGAACACGGAGGAGTTTCGGAGGGCCGAATTAATCACATATTACCCAACAATTTCAGCCTTATTTACAACAATGAAAGGGTTATTAACCAGTGATGTAAAATACATGCAAATTATTCCACTGCAAGCAATAAAAAACAGTTTATTCATTAGTCACCATAATCATTCGTTTACTACAAAATTCAGCAGACCTTATGTAGACCCATGCTTTTATTCACCATGCTGTTTCTAAACACAGACGAGGTGTGGACTTTACACAGACGCAATGCTATGTGGCTCCTTTAAAGCGTCCTTTAAAATGGTCTATCAGCGACGTCTTAATAGGACTCGAGACTATATTGTACTTTTTTTAATGGAATGAGAAATTGCATTTTCTTTCCCCCCCAGTGTAATGGGTTTGGTCGACGTTTCACGGATGAATGAACGGAATGAGAGCGAGCTCTCAGTTTTAATACGGCGGCTCCGTCTCGCGCGCATTAATCACGCCTGAAGATGATGAAATCTTTATACGCTCGCGGGCGGCGATATCTCCCGCCATTTAGCCAATGCGTATTGGTAGTGACCGTGTGTGGTCATATGTGTGTGTCTGTTTGTCTCTGCTGGTCCCTCTGTGTGTGTGTGTGTGTGTGTGTGTGTGTGTGTGTGTGTGTATGTTTGTATGTGTTTGTATTTAGGCCTACGTAGGCCTACGTAAAATGTGCTTTGTTTTCTTCAGCAATTTGCGGTTGAAAACACACATGTGAAATCTGAAATGTTTTTGCAGGCTCACTGATGGTTCTTCAACTGATTTGTTATTAATCATAGGATATTTGTGTCATGGCCTTCTAATGGTTCGCGTGCCCCTGCCATCATTAAAACAGCTCAATGCATGTTTCATCTTGTGGATCTTAACAAATTAGTTAGGCCCCTTACACTATTTTACATTTTCCTAACAACATTCCACCATTGTCCGATCAACCATGACCCCTTTAACCTTGGTGGTCGTTGACTATAGGTTAAGGCTTACAGATGAGTTTACCATGCTGTTATGATGATTATCCAAAGTGGTTAATGGTGATGTGTGTGGTGCACTAACGTGGGTCCCATCTCCCGTGGGTGGAAAACAGGTCTGGTTCCAGAACAGACGCGCAAAGTGGAAGAAGAGGAAGAAGACCACCAATGTCTTCCGCTCCCCGGGGACTCTGCTCCCCACACACGGCCTGCCGCAGTTCTCAGCCGCGGCCGCCATGGAGAACAGCTTGTGTTCCTTCCACGCCAACGACTCGCGCTGGGCCACGGGGATGCCCGGGGTGTCCCAGCTGCAGCTGCCGCCGTCGCTGGGTCGCCAGCCCGGCATGCCGCAGTCCTTGTCACAGTGCAGCCTCGGACCAGGACCCCCCAACTCAATGGGCCTTTCCAACGGCCTGTCCTCCAACGGCTCCGGCCTGCAGTCCCACCTCTACCAGACGCATTTCCCCGGAATGTCGGCCTCTATTTCGGGACCCAACAACGGGGGCTCCCCGCAGCTGTGTAGCTCCCCGGACAGTGACATGTGGAGAGGGACAAGCATCGCGTCTCTTCGACGCAAGGCGCTGGAGCACACAGTTTCCATGAGTTTCACCTAGTGACTTTTAACACACGAATAATCCTGTGGCTCTTTTTATTTTTTATTATTTTTAACACCATGCGTGATCAAGATGAGAGAACGAGTCTGAATTAATATGTCAAGCAGGAGACTGACTGACTGTCGTCTAGCATAGAAATTGGAGAAAACCGCTATTTATCCTCGACTTGGGGTTATTCATCTTGATCATTTAAAGGATTTGGTCTACTATTGGTGATATTGTAACGATCTAGCCGTGATAGGCCGCATTAATGAGAACCAAACAATCGTCGTATTTATGTTTTCACGTGGGTGCGTCTTTATGCGCTCATTTGTTATTGTGTTCAGGTGAAATTGTGTTATATTATGTCAAAGGGAAAACTATGAGGTGAGTCAACGTTTTCACATACACACACACGCACCATAGGTGGGCCAATCAAAGTGGTTCTCTAAGGCATGCGCAATGCACGTGGATTTAACACTTGAAGTATTTAGAAAGATAACGGTGCCCAAATAATATGAATACACATTTTTGCTCTAGGTGGCAGAAACCCTCGCCTGCATGAGGCGAGAGAGTATAGGCTCCTACTACATTTAAGTCGATCGGATTTTCAGTAGGCCTACTCTGTTTTAGGATGTTTTGTGTAGATGAAACATTCTTGCTATGTACCCGCTGGTCTTTTTGTGACATGTTTTAACTTATTGTCTGTGCTAATTACTGACACATTTCTTAAATGTTTGATCTTACATTCAAATACACCTTATTGACGGGTTTGTACCAATTTAAATGACAAATAAAAAGGATTTTGAAGAATGTCAACATGAGAATGATGTATGTTCTTTATTATAGGCCGCTCGTTTTTATAGCCTATAAGAAGGCTTTAATAGAAAGTGAACTGGATCATCAATTTATGCTTATATTAATTTGTGTAAATACAGGCCTATATATAGATACATATTACAGAGCTAACATTGAGGCCCGGGGTGACGGTGACTGGTCGCACTGGAGACTGACAGCAGCGGTAAAGATGTCAGTGCCGTGACGGGGCGGTCGTTGCGGTGACCATGACGGTCAGTGTGATCACCCGCTCAGCAGTGGACATGATATATGAAATGTGTCTTTCAGACAGCCCCGCATTAAGCAGGAACACAACCCTTTAGCTCTGTCAACTTTCAGTGAACACGATGAGTATAGGTGCTGTGACCCCTTTAGAGAGCGGTATGAACATCAATATTATAGGCTATAGGCCTACTTCTTCTACCTATGATACAACAGAGAAACGCGGTCCTCTATGGTGGTACCCACGTCTATTAGGCCTACACTGTGTTTTTATTCTAGGATAACAGTCCCATTATCTTATAGGGGAACTCAACATAGGCGACTATTTATTAAGCCTATAGTAGGCTACATCTAAAATTGAATCTTGAATATTGAATTGATAAATTGCTTAGGGGTTTGTTGTTTAGGGGTCACCTGCGTTCTCAGCTCACACAACTAAATGTGAAGTGGATAGGCCTACTTAGTGATTTTAAATTGCACGTCTACTTGTGTCTTCATATACATATTATTGTTTGATCATCAATTAATATATATTTTTAAATCATACACACAGGCTTAAATAGTTATATTGTCTAAATAATGTTATCGTCGGCGCAACTGAACATGTCCAGTAATATGAGCTTTATTCACGCAAACATTTACGTTGCATTATCATCAAATCATCAATCATCAATACTCAATCATCAATACACTTTGTTTTTTTTATTTCTGTATTCACCACATCCCTCTTCAATTTGATATTATCTGTTGAGAGAGGTATAATGTCTATAAACTCGTGTAGCCCCCGGAAAAGTAAGCAAATACAATTTTCCATAATGAAACTACGTGGACCCCACAGTCTATGTCAAAGATTAGAAATGTCATCTTAAAACTGAAATCACAGCAGCCCAAATTAATCAGCGTGTTAACCTCATCTCGTTGTCAGCGCAGGGCCAATTTATGATCACGCGAGAGTAATTGATGAGATATGGCATTACCATAAGCAGTTCCACTGCCTGTAAACTTATAATTGGAGTTTCTGTTATAATTCTGAGGGGTTAAACAAAGGATTAATCATAATTAACAAAAGTATATTACTTTTGCTATATTAAACAGTTGGTTCCCACCTTTTCTATTAACATAAATTTGTTTTCAGTAATTTACTCAAATTACTCAAAATACCAACTCAGGTCAAAGACCCTGAATTTTTCAATTAATTCTCGAAATGCATTCTGGTTCGATGTGTTTTTCAAACCAATGTTGGGGTTAGTTCTTGACCTATCAGATAAATAAAATAGCCTTTGGAAGTTTTTGTAAATAATACAAAGAAAATATTTTTTTCTTATCATTTATTTGTTTCCAATGCCTAACGTAAATACAACTCCATTCCATTACCTACTAGTGCAATGGCCCAACTTTACCGCAATAACATGGCTATTAATCACAGCATATCAGGACCATACCAAACCATCACTACCACAGTGTATTACAGCTGTAGTCATGATGATATAGGGAAATACAGACCAAGCCTATAAACATCAAAAAGCCTAAAGACTAGAGTTTATTCCCAGATTGCTTCCCATAGTTTGGAGATGCAATGCCTGCTTTAGTGAGAGTGACAGAGTGAGAGTGCTATAGGGACAGTGTTATAGTGAGTATTGTGGTATATTGAGAGAAGCATAGTGCGAGATTTTAAGTGAGAGAGGTATAGTGAGTGGTATAGTGACTATAGTGGTATACTGAGAGTGATGTAGTGAGAGGGGTATAGTGAGTAAAGTGGTATAGTTAGAGTGGTATAGTGATGGTATAGTGATACACTGGTATATTGAGAGTGATGTAATGAGAGGGGTATAGTCAGTAGTGACTATAGTGGTATAGGGAAAGTGTTATAGTGAGTGTGGTATAGTGAGTAGAGTGTTATATTGAGAGTGGTCTAAGGATTGGTTCAGTAAGTATAGGAGTATAGTGAGAGTGGTATGGTGAGTAGTGACCTTAGTGGTATAGTGAGAGGTATAGTGAGTAAAGGGCTATAGTGAAAGTGGTATAGTGAGTATAGGGTTATAGTGAGAGGTATATTGAGTAAAGGGCTATAGTGAAAGTGGTATAGTGAGTATAGGGTTATAGTGAGAGGTATAGTGAGTAAAGGGCTATAGTGAAAGTGTTCTAGTGAGTATAGGGTTATAGTGAGAGTGGTATAGTGAGTATAGGGTTATAGTGAAAGTGGTATAGTGAGTATAGGGTTATAGTGAGGGTGGTATAGTGAGTATAGGGTTATAGTGAGAGTGGTATAGTGAGTATAGGGCTATAGTGAGAGTACTATAGTGAGTATAGGGCTATAGTGAGAGTACTATAGTGAGTATAGGGTTATAGCGAAAGTGGTATAGTGAGTATAGGGTTATAATGAGAGTGGTATAGTGAGTATAGGGTTATAATGAGAGTGCTATAGTGAGTATAGGGCTATAGTGAGAGTGGTATAGGGAGAATGGTATATTGGAGTGTGGTATATTGAGGGTGGTATAGTGAGAGTGCTATATAAGTGAAAGTTCTATAATTAAATATAGTGAGAGTGCTATTGAGGTATATTGAGAGTGGTATAGGGAGAGTGTCATAGTGAGATTGGTATAGTGATTGGAGATCGGAGTGTGCCATCTATAGTCAGGCCCACTCACTGGCCCACTACAATGGCCCACTCCTTCAGACACAACTCCCAACCAATCACTGATCAAGCTGTCGATCAAACAGGATTGTGATCTCCATAATGAGTGCCAATACACCTCACACACCAAGGTTCAGTGTAATCACAGCGTGTGTGAGTATGCATGTGTGTGTGCGTGTGAGTGTGTGCGTGCATACATGTGTGACCGTGTGTGTGTGTGTGTGTGTGTGTGTGTGTGTGTGTGTGTGTGTGTGTGAGCGTGTGTGTGTGTGTATGTGTGCGTGTTTCTGTGTGTTCTAGTAATTCCAGTCTTTTGTGGTCCAGCCCACCAAATCCAGGCCCTTGTGCTGACTAGTGTGTGTGTGTGTGTGTCCTGGACTGAGGTAACAGATGTGAAATCACATTACCCAAACGCCGCAATTAGTCTCACTCGCTCGCGGGTTAATGAGTTTGTGGAAATGTGCAACCCATTCCTCATTAGGTAATTTCTCATGCACTGATGAGAGCAAGAGAGAGAGTTAGAGAGGGAGAGAGGTAGGGAGAGAGGGCGTGAGAGAGCGAGAGAGAGAGAGAGAGGAAGAGAGAGAGAATGAGAGAGAAAGTGGAGAGAGAGAGGGAGAGAGAGAGAGAGAGAGAGAGAGAGAGAGAGAGAGAGCTAGAGAGAGAGATTGAGAGAGATAGTGGAGAGAGAGAGTGAGAGAGAGAGAGAGAGAGAGAGAGAGAGAGAGAGAGAGAGAGAGAGAGAGAGAGATGATGAGTGTGTGAGAGAGACCGATATATATATATATATATATAAATATATATATGTGTCGGTGCCTTTGTAGAGAAAATGAGTGAGAGAGAGTAAGAGAATGATGAGAGGGAGATTAAGAGTGAGAGATATAGAAAATGAGACAGGAAGGGAAAGAGGGAGAAGGAGTGGGAGAGACAGAGGCAGAGAGGAGTAGGGAGAGAGCGGGAGAGTGTGGGTGTGTGAGAGAGATAGAGAGAGGTAGGGAGAGGGAGAGCAAGAGACATGGAGATGTATTGTGGTGCCTTCATAAAAATGGTCAGTGGTCACCATGTGCAACAGAATCCAGATGAAATCTGTATGTTCTGAAAGATTATTCAGTACATAATTCAGAATTGTGGCCTACGATACAAAGTGTGCAAACATTTGTCCTGCAGTTTTGTCTTTTCTGCCTTTCTCCCTGCTTTTTCAGCCATTTTTCCATGTTTCGTTCTGATTTCAAATGCAAATGTTTATTTCCATAAACTGAATCTAAATGGACGTTCAATCACTGTTTTGCTTTTTCTACTCCTTGAACCCCATAGTAGGGTGGCACAGGATGGTGTGTGTGTGTGCGTATATGTGTGTGTGTGTGTGTGTGTGTGTGTATGTGTGTGTGTTACATAATGCTGTGAGTCTCATTATAGAGTCCTCTTCTTCTTATGTTCCTCACTCTCATATAGGCAAGAGAGACTGTGTGAATAGACAGCCCAGGGCAAGTCTGTGTCAGCACACAATAGACAGCAACAAAAGAACTAATTAGCAATCAATTAGCAACATGTTTCTGCCCTGCACCCTTTATCTGGCTGCAGGGGAGAGCCGGTTACTGCTCAACATGTCCCATTCAAGCACTTGTCACCTGCTGTGTGTGTGTGTGTGTGTGTGTGTGTGTGTGTGTGTGTGTGCGTGTTATCCTTTATGTGATTTAGTTGTATATGTGCACGTTTTGTCTATGTGTGTGTGTGTGTGTGTGTGTGTGTATGTGTGTGTTTGTCTATGCATGTGTTTTTGTGCTTTGTGTGTGTTGTGTATGTGTGTATGTGAGTGTCTGTTTTGTGTCGTGTTGTGTTGTTTGTGTGTGGGTCCATGCATGCAAATGTGCCTGTGTGTGTGAGTGTGTATGTGTGCGTGTGTGCATCTGTGCACGCATGTGTGTGTGCGTGTGTGCGTGTGTGTGTGCGTGTGTGCGTGCGTGTGTGTGTGTGTGTGTGTGTATGTGCATATCATTATGTTGGAGTGCTGCAGTCACCCAGTGACATGTGGTTATGCCTGAGAATGCTTTTTAGGTTGTGAGGTAAGGCTGAAAAATGTTCTAATTAGCTGGGACTGGCCTTTAGAGTCCACCCAGGCAGCAGGTCTGTCTCTCATTCTTCATGAGTGTATGCCTATCCATTGCTTCCATCCACGCCACTCTCTCCCCTTACCCTCGTGAATGTTCCTTTGTTGCATCTCATCGATGTCATTGATTAGGGAGATTACCTGAACTTGGTTTGCTGATCGTTGGGGTATGCGTTTCACTCAGGATAAATGAACGTGTGGTGACCTGTGCATTTATACGTCTCGTCGTCAATGTGTGTTTTTATAAAATGTGCAGAAAATTACAAATGCACCAACATATCGGAACACACACACACACACACACACACTCAAACAAACACACAGACACACAAAAAAACACAGCAACGCACACACACAGACACACACGCACACAGTGACATCTGGGGAAGAGTGCGGTGTGCAGAGCCTGTGAGTGCCTCTCACCATAACAAGTCTGCATCTCAACAGCCTGCATCCATCATCATCAACACTAACATCTGCTCAGAGCCTCCGCCTTAAATCTCTTTTTACACCCCCTCTTACCTCTTTACTCCCTACCTTTATTCCTCTCTCCCTCTCTCCCTCCCTCTCTCCCTCTTTCTCTTCCCCCTTTCCTCTTTGATGATGTCTATCTTTCCCTCGGCAGACAGCATCGTAGCTCCCCTCAATTCTTCTTCCTCTTCTTCATCCTCCATCCTCCGTCTCTCTCCCTCCCTCTATCTTCCTCCCTTTTTACCGTGTGTGTATGTCTCTCTCCCTCTCCCTCTCTCTGTCCATCTGTTCCTTCCCTTGCGACGCTCCACCCTGTTTCCTATCCACATTCCGAACTGGCGCATAATGTGTAAATATGCGTTGGCCTCCGCCGTTCCTAAAATCAATATTTAATGATGATGTTATCAGTGCTTTTATGTGTAATTTAGCTTGAGTGTCAGTATGAATGAGGTTCTGTCAGGTTTACGGCATCAAACATTTATTTTCTGGTAATGGGTATCCCTTGTGGTGTACACACCCAAACATTGGAGACGTTTGGGTGTGATGGATTTCTCCTGGTTTTGTCTCTCTTCATTGCATTCACACACACAGATGCAGCATATGTAATGCTAATACACCCACATTAACAGACAAGCTTGTGCCCTTGCAGCACACACACACACACACACACACACACACACACACACACACACACACACACACTTACTCCTAGAAATGTTTGCACAACATATGCATAAACAAAACAGAAACACCCAGTGATTTCACGATTATCGGACCATTTTGATAACTGTTAAACTGAGAAGAAAGAATGAACAACTTTGTTCAACAAAATGTGTAATATAATCATAATAGTCATGTCTCTAGAGTTTATAGTGTTATTATCCCAGAGCTTCTAAGAGATGTCTAGGTGATACGAGCTCTATAATAGTATGGCTGGTAAGGCTAATGAATTACTTTGTTGATAGTAAAACACAATCAATACAATATAATACATCTATATATTCTCTTGTTTTTGGTTCAAATTAATTACAAACGCTCAGCTTTTACGTTTTCTCTGCAGGGCCGTGACGAGGGCTTCACCTTCTGGAATTCAGCGGTGACGTCGCCGAGGGGCAATGATCACGCTAGTTTTCTCAGTCATTTTTCTCCCAATAACAAGCCATTTTTAATCCAATTAGGAGTGATAACGTGAGAGGCATAATACAGCAGCCCCAGGGACACATGAGAGAATATGCAGGACATTCATCCCGACAGTCAATATTGGATTTTGCACTAAGCAGCTGTGCCTGTTCACTCTGACATTCTCCACCTCTGCACAGTGATCCGTCCTGATTAAACCTGCTTTTCTACTTTATCAACATTCATTACATCACCTGCTCATGCATGGCCAGGGGAGCCAGTAGAATCAAGAGTAGAAAAGTTGCGTGCTATGCG
>JAOPUA010000147.1:10971101-10983964 GCA_027122455.1 Trisopterus luscus | reverse complement strand
TTTGGCTACTTTTTGGCTGGGTTGTGGGGATTTGGAGCTCTTCTGGGACAATTATGGTTGTATTTTGGAAGACCACAAATAGTTTTGGCCTCCTTTTGGCTCCCTTTTGGCCCCCTTTTGGCATCGTTTTGGCCCCCTTTTGGCATCCTTTTGGCCTCCTTTTGGCTTCTTTTTGGCTGGATTGTGGGGATTTGGGACTCTTCTGGGACAATTATGGCTGTATTTTGGAAGGGCACAATTAGTTTTGGGTGAGTTTTAAAGGAAAGGAAGTAGAATCATCAGAGTGTCACGCGATGTGGACTTTTCGACATTGCGAAAATGCCATTATATTATTATAGGCGCTTTCGCACCGGCAGTACTTTTTGTAGTAGAGTGCTGAAGTCCCGCCTCTTCTGGTGGTCCCCATGGGACCTATGAGATCGTAAAATATGAATGGGTTTTAATGAAGCGAAAGTAATTATTTTCTGCTCAGCTTTTCAGCTTTATGTCCCCGGATTACACATATGTTGTTTGTGGATTTGAATTATAATTTTTCATGCAAAGAAAACTAAAATTTATTGCAAAGAAGTTTGATCATTGAGCAAAAAACACTTTTTCACCCCCACACGCAAACAATGGCGATCTACCTTGGCTACCTGCTGCTTCACCTGGACAATACAGGAGACGGAGGAAGCGAGTGTCGAGGGCTGGAGTCCTGTTCAGGCTGAGGAAACGTGAGAACCGGCCTCCTCTCCCCAGTATTCTTCTGGTGAACGTCCAGTCACTTGACAACAAGCTGGATGGGCTCCGGAGTAGGATGGTGTGTTAACGGAACATTAAGAACTGTAACGCTATGGTTTTCACTGAGACTTGTCTCGACCCTTCGGCCCCGGACTGCGCCATTGTTCCACACGGACTCTCCATTCATCGCCAGGACAGGGTAACAACATCGGGGGTGCTTCATAATCAACAACAAGTAGTGCTCAGATGTGGAGGTACTTTCATCTTACTTTCAGGGCTCCAACTCAAGACACGTGTGGACCGGAGTAAGAACAATAACTGACTGTAAAAGGACAACGAGCGTGGCTGAGGAAGTGTCTCCATCTCTTCCAGATGACCTTAACACCTTCTTTGCACGTTTTGAGAGCTACTCCCCAGCTGAGGAAGTGCAGAAGAACCAGGAGGACCCCTGCCCATTAGTAATAACTAGGGCAGATGTGTGCAAATCCTTTAAAAGGATTAATCTACACAAGGACTCTGGACCTGATGGCAATTCTGGCCATGTGTGCAGATCAGCTGGCAGGTGTGTTTACAGACATATTCAACATGTCACTGCTCCAGTCTGTTGTCCCCACATGTCTCAAAAAGTCCACCATCATTCCCATCCCCATGAAGTCAAAAACATCCCGCCTTAACGTCTACCACCCAGTAGCACTCACCTCCATCGTCATGAAGTGCTTTGAGCGGTTAGTCAAATCATTCATCACCTCCTCCCTCCCTGACTCACTGGACCCCCTGCAGTTTGCATACAGGGCAAACAGGCCCACAGACAACGCCATCGCCCTCACCCTCCACACTGCCACACTGCCCTCTCTCATCAGGATCAGAGGAACACATGTGACAATGCTGTTCATTGACTACAGTTCAGCATTCAACACCATTGTGCCGTCCAAGCTCGCTGTGAAGCTCAGGGACCTCGGGCTCAACACCGCTCTCTGTGACTGGATCCTGAGTTTCCTGAGGGGCAGACCCCAGGCAGTGCGGATAGGAAGGTCACATCATCCACCCTGACTCTCAACACCAGCGCACCCCAGGGCTGTGTGCTGAGCCCTCTCCTCTACTTCCTGTTCACCCATGACTGCGTGAATATTGAATAAGAAATTCAGAAAATGTGTTCAGAAAATCTACGGTATTTAAAAAGTGTTATATATATTTATATAAATATATTTTAAATAAATTCGTGGAGAAGTTGGCAATGGTTGTATGATCTATCAAATAATTTGTTTTATATTATCTTACATCTTGCAAGTATAGTAAGCATGGACAGGATGTGGGAGAAAAGATGAGTGTTGCAATAGTGTCCCCCACACTATTGCAACATTTCTTAAACGAATAGCCCTTTTCAATGCATTTTCTGTTTTCACACATCTCTGATAGATTTCACAGTTGTAATTATAAGTGTATTTAGTCAATACCTGTCTAATGTTGACATATAAGCTGAATTGAAATGTTCCCGTCCTTTCTAGGCTCACCAGGACTAGGCCAGACTCTATATGTTGACTGTAGGCCTAATAATAGCTTTTTCCATGTGTTAAATGTTTTCATCACTTTCTTATACCTTTCACAATTGATATTATGTGTTTACGCTATCAATAGGCCTACCCGTCTGAATTTCTGGAGAAGGTCTAATTTCAAGCTAATTTATCTGCGTTTTTTTTTTAAGTTTCGTTTTTGTAGGAGAAGGGCGTTTACCACATGTTGGCGTCTGGAACACACCATAAGTCTTCCACAAGCTCTCTCATTTATCATCTGATAACACGATGGGCTTCGTTGGCATTTTCTTCGTTCTTTCTTTGACAATATCAACCGGTAAGAACACTTTTTTGATATGTCCTTGACAAAACAAACTCACGTTTATGTAACTGGTGTGATCCGTTCTGTGGTGGGGAAAAAAACAAGCTTTCACCCCCGCCTACGGTGATGTTTTGACGCGTTTCTGTCCTAGTTGGGGGATTAAGATGCTACTCGTGTGCGAGCACAGTGTTAACCCCCAGCAAGTGCACTGACATCATGGAATGTCCCTTGAGCATGGATCGCTGTTTCAGCGTGACAACCGATGTCATGGGTAAGTGTTTTCATGAATTGTTTTTGCCGTATTCTTTAGAAAATCGCCGAGTCGTGATCGCTTTTAACTCACTTTATTTGTTAAAGGACATACGCTTAGGCCTAATGCATCTGATAAATGCGTTACCAGAGGGGAATTCCATCAAAGTCGCTAACGAAAGCGGCCGTTAGTTGATTAAGCACCGTTAGAAATAGCGCCAACTTCCTCTTAAAGCCGTCCCATCTACGCAGTTCAGCCGCGCCTTGCTTAGGTTAGTTCAAGCCAGGTTTACGTTATCGTGGATTACGTGAGTTCACGAGATATGTAACCAGCGCAGAACCGTGAATGTCGAATCATGGATCAAATGTCCGAAAAGGACCGAGCGGGATCTTTCCCAGCGGCGAACAGAAGCTGCTTGTGGAGGTCTATGAGTAGGCCCACAAGCAGTGTTGGGAAGGATATTTTTGTATCCAGTTACAGAATACAGAATAGGCTACATGCCCAAAAATGTAATTTGTAACGTATTCCATTATCTTACATTGCTCAATCTGGGTATTGTAGCCTATTCTTGTAGGCCTATTCTGAATACTTGGATTTCTTCCACATTGGGGAGGAGGAAGAAGGAGAAGAGAAGAGGAAGATTAAAAAAAAGAGAAGCGCCGGTGAAAGTAAACAATCATGGATATCCAGCGTGATATCCATTGATCTGCGGACCGGACCGGTCGAACTCCTTCTCCCTCATCCTGATGCGGAATGTGTTAAATGCATCGGCATTTAATTGTGTTTTCCAGAATAGGCTACGTTTTATGAAATAAAACGAAATAAGCCCGGAATTGCGATTAGCTTGGTTGATGGAATACCCCTCTGGCCTGCTAACATCTCAAGAATTGACACGTGTATGAATGGCTCTACACATGAGTGGATGCCTCCCTAGTCGCCAAGGACATATCTGGCCTGATGCATGCTAAAATACGCTACATTCTAACCATTTCTGAGGCGTCCCCAGAAGTCCTATTGATAGTACACACTGTATCTGCTTTGTGTTCTTAATATGATAAGTTATAACAGCTCAGTCAATGTTATTTACAGAATTACCAAACGGATATTGAAATGTTCACTGTTGGAAAAAAAAAATCTGACTACCATTTTGTTTTGCAGGGGGAGTCACGGCGAAGGGATGTCAAGTGAGTGATGAGTGTGACAAAGGCGGCAAGACTTTAAATTGCTGCACTGGCGATTTGTGTAACAATGCCAAGAACATCGGATCAAGTTTCATCCTCCTGCTGTTGTCTACCGCTGCACTCTATTTCCTCTGATCAGTGGGCTTGCATGCACTCTAGAAACCTGGGGCCCGATTCACAAGGGAGTCTCAAAGTAATGATTCCCGTGCTTCTACTACGATATTCCTTAAAATGTTCTTTACAGCAATTCCTCAATGACTGCATCATTCATAACTCTTAAGAAATGTTGATCCATTCGTAGGCCTACACATTTTAGTAGTCTGACCTATGAGAGGTCAGAGTTTAGTAGTCTGGACCTATGCATTCTTCTTTGTTACAATATCAATATACAATTGAATCAGTGAGTTGCAACACCGTAAAATGAGATGAGAAAATCTATAGTAGTTACAAGTTAAGAAAAAGATATATCCAAAACATTGTCATGAGGTTGTTCTGTACCTGAACTGTTCTTTTTTGCTATTTGTATCACTTTTTTTGACTTGCTTATTTTATTCATTCATCTTTCTCTCCAACACGATCTCTGTAGGCCTAGTAGTGACATGTAAGCTACAACTAGCCTACTGTGTTGATCGATTGATATGCTTGATTGGCCTCAAAAATAAAACCATTTCAAAATAAATGTTTTAGGAAATTGTGAGGTTGATGGAATGGTAGTACTATACCGCTCATCTGTGCATCTTCTCCGAAGAATCTGTACTTGTATCCACACTCGGCGGCCAGCAGGGCGTCTTCACGTTGCTGTTTGAGCTGGATGACCTGCTGCTCCAGGGGAGTGAAAGCACTCTTGGGGCGCCTGCAGGAGACGCTAGAGACCTGGGCCGGACTCGACCCTGGAACCCTTCCTCCTCCTGCCTTGGCAAACTGATTAAGACTCATCCCCTGTTCATGATGTCAAACATGTAGATTTTAGACAAGACAGATTCCAGCCAGGGCCGAAAAGGGAATTACGTCCATCAATTATGTTTATGGACGTGATTAATGGCACCTGTGTTTTCTGAGACATAACTGAATCCTGCACAGCCTCCTCTTTTGATGTTCGTCCTCCCTCTCTTGGTTGGGCTTCTTGTTGTTACGATGATGTTACGATGATTTTTTAAGCCACGAGGAGGCAGCATGGCTCCCTTTCCTTGGTCACAACGATATCAATACGATTACATTAATACACAACACACAAAATACGCATGTAAAAGACCAATGAGCGTGGGAACATAAGGAGCCCTACGTTCACGCAACGCAAGGACCCCGCAGACGCTTCGGCGTAGTCGTGAGCGGACCAATCACAGCCCTAGCGGCTGCGTCGCCTCGACGGAAGGTCAATTTTTGGGAGGCGCACGTCAGGCCCTTGCGGTGGTCGCAAGGGGTCCGTAACACCCTTGCGTTGTGCGAACGTGGGACCATAATCTAAGACCTTCAGCAAAACCGATACCAAACACACGACCATAAAAAATCCCAAGCTCTCACAATTCGTTTGTTTCATTTCTCCCCCATCAATCACAACCTGTCTGTTATTTTTTGGACCCTGTGTCCCTCCATTCCTGTGTCTCTATTCCTGTGTCTCACTTGCGAAGGTCATCTAAGGTCGTGTGCATTCAGGGTTCTGGTATTTAAATTATCTGGCAATTAAATTAGTCCTATAAAGACCTCCTCCGTTTCCTGTTGTCGCTGCGCTCTTTCTCTTCCCTTGTATGCCCCGCCTCGTCTTCCTCTTCCAATCCCCAGTCCTCTGCATGGCAGAACACATGTGGTGGAATCATAACAGATGTGGTTGCCCATAAATCGAATATTTAACAGTGTGTGTGTGTTCGTTTATTTTTCTGACAAACATAGATGATAACATAGGTGATATACAGCAGGTGGCCACCACTGGTTTCTAGCCTCCAGGCGTGCGGTCCGTCTGATGCGTTTTAATGCTAATAGAATGTAGTGTTGTTCCAATCGTACACACTTTTCAGAGTTTAGTAGCCTGGACCTATGTATTTTTCTTTATTATCAATATACAATTGAATCAGTGAGTTGCAACACCAATGAGATGAAAAAATCTAGAAGTAATTACAAGTTAAGAAATTGTATCACTTTTTTGTCCTGCTTATTCTATTCATTCATCTTTTTCTCCAAAACGATCTCTGTACTAATGACATGGGCCTACAACTAGCAGCCTACTGTGTAGATCGATTGGTATACTGGCCTGATCGGCCTCAAAAATAAAACGATTTAAAAATAAACCTTTTAAGAAATTGTGAGGTTGACGGAATGGTAGTAGTCGTACTATAACGCTCATCTCTGACACAAACGGGGGAGTTGGACGACAAGTTAGCTGCCGAATGGTCGGATTGGTCGAAGGGAAACGGACAAACAAACCGACACCATCACAAGTGAACGCGACAAGCGATGAAAGATAAAAACGTATATAATCCATGACCCGTTTTCTAACTCTCAGTAGTAGGACATTTTCCATTAGTGTAAGGGGACAGATTATTCACACCTGTTTAAAATAAAATAATTAACTATAATTTCCCATAAGGTCTTTCCTTGACTGGTAAATTGTTCAGAACTAATATTTTCCTTTCTAACGGTAAAAAAAAGGATCACTCTTTCTACCTTTGGCAGAGGTTCATTGATTTACACAATCTATTCGGCCCTGTACCAGAACAACACCCAGACTATGAAATGTGTCTCAACTCAATATGTTTTGAGGTGTGGAATGGGATGGGTGTCCTTGGGCTTTATTTTTTCAGGGGCCAAGTGAAGGGGTTATTCAATACTGTTATTGACTAAATACACTTATAATTATTATTATCATTAGCTATTAGTTTAGTCTGTTGCCCAGGTGTGTTGTGGTATGTGTACTTTGTGACAAATCTAATTGAAATTGAAGTATAGTTTAGTATTTTTGTAAGGAATATTGAATAAGAAATTCAGAAAATGGTTTCAGAAGATCTACAGTATTTAACAGATGCATGTTAAGGACCAGTGTTGAAGAATATTTCAATTGCATTCATGGAGAAGTTGGCAATGGTTGTATGATCTATCAAAGAGTTCGTTTTATATTATCTTACATCTTGTAAGTATAGCAAGCATGGCAAAGTAGATAAGCTAGACAGGCTGTGGGAGAAAAGATCAGTGTTGCAATAGTTCCCCCCACACTATTGCAACATTCATTAAACTAGTAGCCCTTTTCAATGCATTTCCTGTTTTCACACTTCTGATACCTTTCACAGTTGTAATTCTAAGTGTATTTAATCAATACTCTATATGTTGACCCTATATGTTGACTTTTTCCATGTGTTGTTTTGTTGTTTTCACAATTTTCTCATACCTTTCACAATGACATTATGTGTTGACTCTATCGATACCAGTCTGATGTTGACATGTAAGATGAATTTAACGTCCTTATCCTTTCTTGGGTCACCAGGACAGGTCATATCTTAGACTTTGACTAAAATAATCACTCTTTCCCATGCATTTCCTGTTTTCACAAATGTCTGATTGTAGTTGTAATTATAAGTATATTTAGTCAATACCAGGTTAATGTTGACATATAAGCTGAATTGATTTTGAATTTCTGGCGAGTGTCTAATTTCAAGCTTAGCCTACTCTGCGTTCGCATCTGGAACACATCATCGTTAGCATTTTCATCGTTCTTTCTTTGACAATACCAACCAGTGAGAACACTTTTTTGATATGTCCTTGACAAAACAAACACGTTTTTGTAAATGGTGTGATCCGTTCTGTGGTGGAAAAAAAAAACAAGCTTTCACCCGCGCCTCTACGGTGATATTTTGTGACAACCCCACGCCGTCGGCCAAGGACAAGCCGCTTCAGCACCACGGACAGCGACAGCGCCCTCCCCGCGGACAGGTAGTACACGGGTGTTATATACCCCTCAGCGCAGCTGCGCTAGATCGTCCATCAAGCGGGCCCAGGCAATCACGGGGATTGGGGGTAGGCCTACCTGGAGGAGGGGGACGGGGGAAGAGTCTTAAGGGCTGGAGATAAGGCAGACGGGGAAGTGGACTGGTAGCAGAGAGTCACGATAGCGGATGAACGCCGCACGTTGTGTTAACGAACGAACGCGTACACACAGTTAAACCCCAGCAACTGCCTTTAGAGATGAGGGAGACACAGAAGACGACGCACAGCGTTCAACAGAAGTCGACGACGGACACCCATACCTGGAAAGTATGTTCAGCTACCTCGGGATGGGGGCAAATTCCTACCGAATGAAGTGCGTGTTATGCCTTCCGAAGTGCCACGAAATAAAGGCCTTCAAAAAATACTTGTACTTCCTACTTTTGATACTTGAGTATATTTTTTCACAAGATACTTTTGATACTTAAGTACATTTAATGTGAGCTACTTAAAGACTTTTACTCAAGTACATTTTTTTTAGGTGACTTTAACTTTTACCAAAGTAATTTTCAGTTATGGTACTTGTACTTTTACTTAGTTATTTTTTTTAAGTAGTGGGTGGGTGGGCTTGTTTGGGCTTCTTGATGTTGCGATGATCTTTTAAGCCACAAGGAGGCAGCATGGCTCCCTTTCCTTGGTCACCAACCCCAGGCTCCTTCTGATCCAGCTCCTCCCTCCCAGACTGCAGCCTGTCCACCGTGGCGGCGCTTAAGCCTCCGGCTCCACGGATTGGTGGTATCTTAGTTAGCCTACTACAGACACACACAACATGCCAACAAGTCGCAGAAACATGCAAAGCTACACCAACTGAAAGCCAGCTGACTTCCAGCAACAGTCGTAAAGAAGATCATCACGGACTATTTAATTGCCTAACACGTCTAGTAGCCTACTGCTAATGTACCTGGATGGATAGATTGATGTAAGATAAATATATATATTGTCAGAAGCATACAATAATAAAATGTGTAGACCTACATGCTGGCTAATCTGAATTAAATATGCTTTTTTGTCGCTCTGAATCATTTTATAGCTGAAAGACCGTTCGTTAAATACATAATTAGCCTACATCTAGCCTAGTTATCTCAAAACATTGCAATAACCAAAATCGTGTGGACGATGTCACAATCTTAATCAATAATTTAGAAATGTTGCTATACATCAATGAGCTCAACATATAGGCCTAACTGTAGCAAAATACGTGAAAATGTCATTCATTTTAAAACCATATCCGTTTGCACATGAACAAAACCGACGCTTCTTGGAAACCAACCGACACAAACTGAAAACCGACCACACTCCAATCTCCCACTTCCCCGTGGTTTGACTGGTTAATCAGAATCGTCAACTGTTTATCTCAGCTGCTGGTGGTAAAGGCAGACATGAAGATGGCACATCGATCTCCCTAGTGCAATGGTTCTCAAACTTTTTCGGTCATCCCACACTTTGGACAAGGGGGAATTTAAGCCCCACCTGCCCCCATCGCCCACACAATGCTAATGAAATACGTCAAGCTTACCTTTTAAAATGTATTGCCTAACATCAAATAACATGTTCAGGGACGTGCATAGGGGGCTGTTGCTCGGGCTGTTGAGGGGCTGTTGCTCTGACCTTAAAAAGGTCACCTCACAGGCTATATAAAGGACTGAGAATAGCAGGGTCTTTATTAATATATTAATACAAATAAGTAAAACACTGAAATAACTAGGCCTACTACTAACGATAATGCAGAAAAACATGACTTGAAGAACATAACATGAACACGAACATAATTGAAAACAATATCCTATCAAGTCACTGATAAGTTTCTCCAAATTTACATATTAAAAATGCAAAGCTTCAAAAAAGAAGCCGCCTATTAGGGGCCCACTCAATAAAAACCTTTTGGTCGATTCGTATGTCCTTCTCTATGGACAGCGTTGTAATTAATTTCATAAAACGTGATGATGATTATTTGTTTGTTATACTTCTCAAATTCACCTTTTTCCGACAACATCAAGGCAGTCGTTTACTAGACAACCGCGTCAGCGACAATCTCTCTTTCTAGACAGTAGGCACGAGGCAGGCATATCATGCAGGCTAAGGTGTTGGTCGCGTGCAGCGCTGCAGTATGTAAAGCAGCTTTCACTCCGCCGCACGGCAACTCGCCGCCTCCATTCATTTCAATGAGGGAAGGGCGGCAGAGGGGAGGCGGTTACAAAAGCGGCTGTTGCCGCACGGCAGAGTTTGACTTTCACTCTCGGTGCCCAAATGGAATTGAATGAGGCCAAGTTTAGTGGCGATTTTTTTTTATCTAGGCCTACATGAAATACTGCATCCATTAAACGATTTAAACTTTTTTTGTTGTTTTTACTCGGATGGGCAACGTGAGTCGAGGAGGGCATATGGGCAGTTGCCCGGGCAACCTGAGCAACCCCCTTGTGCACGTCCCTGATCATGTTAATAGAAAAAAAAAATAGAAAATCTGAAGGTTCTGTTACGGAATGCGTCTCTCGGTTGCCGGGGAAGCCAAACCCCTCCCCTCCCTGAATGATCAGTAGCTACGCACAGCAAACACAGCTATGGCCGTTGTAGGTCAATATCGCGTGTTTTAACGCCAGGTACTGGCTGGCCCGCTCCGGCCTTAGATCCTGGCTCGCCTGCTGGACGGGTCCGGTGAGGAAGGGGGACAGTATGTGGGCCCACTGGTCCTCAGGCCAGTTCTCGCGACGGGCCGGCCTCTCGAACACCTAAAGGCAGTGGCGGACTCAGACTGTTTGAAGGGCAGGGGCGAAAAAATAAAAAGGGCACATTCTGCGTAACATGGGGCCCAACCAGCGTGCAAAAAGCACTTGCAGTGTACATTAGTATTTAGTAATGTATCATTGGTGTAGATCAATCTTTACAACTTTAAAGGAAACTTGCTGTATTACCTACCTCACACACTGTAGTAGGATGTCAGAGAGTAACAACAAGCCCTCTGAGACCTGAAATTCTAAATGGGGTGTGGCTAAAACTGAAAACGTAAATGAAGGGAATAGATCTTTTTAACAATGGGAATTTGTATTTGTAACTTTATTGTCATTTTTGGCAACCATTTGCATTGTCGTTTACTAACGTAACATAATCTATAGCCTAAAGGGTGCATTGAAAAAACAGGGACAGTGCAGATGAGATTAATGTATTACAGTATTATCGTATTTTGAATTTGGCATCTAATTGCACTTTTCCACTACATGCCATGGTACAGGCATACCCTTAATCTGCTTTTTGCTTCGTTATCCATTGCAGCCGCATGAAAGCAACGCTTCTTTCGCATTCCCCATTCATCTTCAGCTATGTAAAGCAGCTGAAGAGGGCATTCTATACTTTTTTTTGTAAAGGGCAGCCAATAAGGCACTTTCTCTCGTGTTCGTCACTCTTGAGGGCACTTTTTCAATCGTGGAGGTACGAGGGGGGGGCGGTGCCTCCGCCACTGTCTCCAGGTAGGCCTCCACGTCGTCATCTGGATCGAGTTTGGTGAGGCGGCTAGTGGGGGCAGATGTCGGGGGGTCACACACTGCCTGCTGGGCCAGGCGTACTACCGCCTTCCGTAGAAGGACCAGGCTCTCGGTGGTGTCTCTCTGGGCAGCAGCAGCTGCCAGAACTTGGTCCTGTTGCTGATGCTGGGCGGCAGCCGCAGCTGCGGCTCCGTCCGGGTTCTGTGCTGGGGCGTGGTTGTCTGAATGCTGCTGAATGTGTCTGGACACCGTAACATAAAATATATATTGTTGCATAATGTCTTCTGTCTGATCGTTTCTACAGGGCAATCAAGTCAATGCAAGCATTCATATGTCTCTTCTACTATGGTTGCCACAAGCTTAAATTTCATGTGACCCAGTAAGTCAAAATAATAACGTGGTATGTAAACATTGAACCATTTATGGAAAATTCATTAATTTTATCAATAGCTCTATGTCAAATCAATAAAACATTAATTGCCAAGGTATAGAAAATGTTTGTACATATGGTATAGACCTTTATAACTAACTAAAATTACTGTTGCCAACTAAAAATGCCATTTTGCAGTTTACCGATGAGCATCTCAGGTATGGGGACATTTCAGGTATGATGATACATTTGTAGTGTACCATGATGTATTTACTCCAACAGAATGACTGGAGATGCCACAGTTGAAAAGCTTATGAAAACCATTGTCTCCAGGGAATGCAGAGGACCACTTTGTGGTGTGCTTCTTGACTGAAAAAGATGTAGATAAAAGCATCATTGATGAGCAATGAGTATAACTAAATGTGCTTTGTATTATTAATTGACTCATTGTAGATATTTGTTGAACCTAATGCTCATTTTATTGTTTGTTTTTTGGGAAAGTGCAGCTTGAATTGTGTAGTAAGATACGATAATACTTTATTGTCTGTTACACAAGAGTGTCACAGCCCAGCTCTTGAGTGTGGCAAAGATGGGAGACCAGACTATAGAGTGAAATTATCTGAAACATTTATTCACAACCCAGGAGTATAAACAACAGAAAATGTATATAAATGTCAGTAATCAGTAGTGTAAGCATGTGTGAGAGTGTTTGGCAAACAAATAGAACAAAAGCAATGGCTGCAGCAGCAAGCAGCAAGAGCCAGAGCCAGCCGCAGACTGTTCTGTGTTTAGCTGGGAAAAGGAGGTGTGTCCCTTGCAAACTTTTCCCTTACGGCAACTCACAAGGGACACACCTTTTCCCAGCTAAACACTGAACAGTCTGTTACATAGGTTAGAATCAAACGCCAGCAACCCTATCACAAGGCATATAATAAAATCATATGATTCCATTATTCGTGTGGGAGGTCGCTTGCGAGCTGCAGTCCCCTCTGATTTTAATTCAACCATCATGGTTAAAATGTCCTCATATTGATCAATGACAGAGGACATACTGTACATGAATC
>JAOPUA010000147.1:10939802-10952620 GCA_027122455.1 Trisopterus luscus | reverse complement strand
AGGGAGGGAGGGAGGGAGGGAGGGAGGGTGAGTGGGTGGTGTGTGTGTGCGTGCGTGCGTGTCCTGTTGGGTTGTACAGAAAGGCTTGATTTCCATGCCTGCTTTGTTTTCATAAGGGGCTCAAGCAGTTGGAAAAGCCGCTTACGTGGATGTTGCCACATAGTAGGTGGACATGGGGGGCCTACTTTTCTCAAGGCCTGCAGCAACCGTTGGATGATGGAGAACTGCTGATGATGTTGGTCTATTGCAGTGTGAAACCGCATCAAAGTCTGGGGACTCTGACCCAGAGGGGAAATGGTGTTATTTCTATAGAAATAGTATATACTCTCTCTCTCAATATAAAAGTTTGTTTGTGTATGGGAGTCATTTTGTCCGGCTTATGTGCCTTACAAGGGCTGTCTTTGTTTAATGACACCAGAAGATGGTCTGAGTTTCTGGCCAATGTATGATTAAACAGTTCTACACACAATTGCATGTTTTTAATTGTGAATATATTTATTGTTTTACTTTTAATTTATTTCAAATCCAAGTGACCATTTGTGACTGCACTTTATTCGTCAGAAAGGTGAGCTCTACAGCCGCCACGTCCGGACTTATTAAAACATGCTTGGGGAAAAAACAGATATTGGGCTCTTTGTCTTTTGTGAAACACAAACTGTGAATCCATTGCTTTTCCTATTTATCTGATCATTGTGTCAACAGATTTATTTCACAGGCTGCCAAATAGTGAACCATAGTCTGCTAGGATGGCTACTTTAAAAATAAGTAGGCCTACATCCTTTCAGGAGATCACTGTTATGGTTATCTAGTTGATCTCCTTGTATGATTTGTAACTGCCGCCCCCCACCCCCGCCAGACAATGAAGTCATGTCTACAAACTTGCAAACAAACCATTGCTGCACACCCACTTATCAATACCGTTGATAATATCATTTTGTAACTTATGCTTCTACCTCAAATTGGATTAAGCTTTATCAAGCTCCTTTGCACGATCTGTACAACATGAATGTGTAGGCCTATTTCTATTGAAAGTTTCGTAATCTAAGAAGTCTGAAATATATAGTGTCGGGGCTTGTAATCGTGGAGAAGAACTGGTGTGGATACCAGTTTTGAAGAAATTGACAATGACAATTTTATTCCCAAATGCGTAAAGACTAAGTAAATCCCTATTTTCACTCAAGTGGAATCTGGGTCATTTCAATGGCTTTACTTCAAACGCAAATTTTCGCTAGCCCACTCATAAGCCAACAGTGCCCTCTAGCGAAAACGTTGGTCATAACAAATATAGTAATGCAGAGGTAAATCTGCTCACTAGATAGCGCTACAAGATCACACGATCAAGGCTTACCTTCTGCAGCACAATTCAAGCCAACCACATGCATGTCTCTCGCAGGCTGTAAATTGAGATGTTACATTAAACGGGGATGCCTTATAAGCATTCTAGCTGCACGTCAACAGATGTGTGCTGTGCAACTGTGATACTGTTACATATGCTTTAATTATGACCCCCCCCCCCCTCACATGACGTTGTATGAATACACTTTAATACTGTGCATTTTTGCACTCATTACAAACTTGATTTCTTTGATTGTGTGGTTATTGTTTAGGCTATTGCTATAGGCCTATTCTTAGTATGTTTACTATTTCACTTGTATTCGTTTTCTCTTTATTTTTGCACAATTTAGTGTCTTATCTCTATCTGCCCAAATGCGTGGAATCAATAAAGTTGGATTTATCCATTCCGCTATCATGGAATGATATCCGTATCTATTTAAACACCCACACCCACACGCCACACGCCAAGCACACAAGTGCACGCACACGCGGATGTTCTGAATGCTTTTACTCAGGAATTAAACCAGCTAATATTTACATCTCTACATCCATCTCCCACCTGAGAGTGATGTTCCATACAAGTGATAGAATTAGTTTGCTAAAAGGTTAATTTTCGATTTGATTCTGGCAAAGGCATGAGAGAACCATTTGCTTAGCCTTAGGAGGATAGTATGTAAGGATAGCATGGAAAAAAAAATGCTAAATTAAAAGCATTTTATTTGCATATAAGGCTATTGTCTTTACCAATTTTCACAAACACTTGGTAAGCCTATAGAAGCAATGCTAGCTAAACTCCAAAAATGACATGTCTCTAGAATCTGGTTGACCTTTTACACGTCAAAAGGGAACAATTCAAACAAAGGCATGAAATAGAAATAAGGTAAAAGAAAATGTGTTGCTTTAGCTGTTTCCCGCATGATGTCACTACTTCTGACGTCATGACTCTACGGAAACCTTATGGGCCTATTCTAATTTGAAAACTTAATAACAATCATAAAGAATGTGAAACGATAACTCAAAAGTATGCAAATTAGACATTTATTAAACATGGCTCTTACAGGCTACATTAAACGATAACAACCTCCTAATTATTTTTGTAATGCTTTAAGTATTTAGCACGTATCTAGGGTTTGTTTTAGATGCATTATCAGTTTATCAGAGTTCAAGCCCTGAATTGATTTGTGCAGTGGTCCATGTCAGTATGCCGTGTGTGCATGCATACATATGCAATGCTTTATAGAGTACATATTCCATGTGTGTGTGTGTGTGTGTGTGTGTGTATCCGTACGTGTGTTGGTGAGTGTCTGTGTGTGTGTGTGTGTGTGTGTGTGTGTGCGTGCGTGCGCATGCACATGTTTATACTCATTGACAGGCTCCATCCACATGGTTTTCCACCACTGCACACTCAGGCGACTCTTTCCTGGCTGTTTGCTGTGAACTGAACAGTGTGTTTAATCCGCACAACCTTGGCTTCAGGGGCACACCCCTCTCCCCTAGAATCCATTTTCAATGTGTCACTAACCACAGTATGCCCACAAACACACACAGACACTTGACTGGAGTGCACTCTCCCGCTAAAAGCTTTATTCTCTTTCCCTTTATATTTAGAATGTGTGACCCAGAGTGAATATGCAGCGCCGTTATTTGCCAGGCGGAGGTCGTAATCAGAGGGCCACGCTCAGAATCCTAATTCAATGGCGGGCAGGGGGGCGGGCTCGCCAGGCTTCTCTTGTTGAATCATACACTGCGCGGGGGCAGTGCCCGCACACACGCAAACAAACAGGACATCCTACACACCATTCATAAGAATCGGTGTATGCGTGGGCAGATGTGAGTGCGTGTGTGTTTGGGATTGTGTTTGTGTGTTTTTGTGTGCTTGTGTTTGCTTGTGTGTGTGTGTGTGTGTGTGTATGTGTTTTTGTTCATGTTTGTGTGTTGATTTATGTGTGTTTCTTTGAGGCCATATAAAAAGAGTTCACCTACAGCCGTTTCAATGCATCATCCTTCCATCAGTTCCCTCTCCTGTGTGTCCTGTATTAGCGCAGTTATCGTTCTGAAATAATGAGAAAATAACAAATACGCAGACGTCAACACTTATGATGACAATGCACTTTTGTTGCTCCTTGGAATTTATTGCGTTGCTCAAATAAACAGAATATTATAAAAGTTAACAAAATGTGAAGAGCCATTGAGAGTCAAAAATAGCACAGTCTTTGTTGTCTTCCGCCCACAGAGGCCTATCTTGGTGTGTCCTCTGTTGCCGTCAACCATGTGTTTTTTGTTATTGAAAACCTGTTTGCTGTCTTGTGCAGATAAACAAGGGCAGGGTGCCCATAATGTACCCACGTTATACCCAGTGTGTCCAAACAGAACGCCCCTCACGTCCTTTAATGAACCTATGGAGTCCTCCGTGCATGGGCTCTCAAGAGTCATTGTGAAGCTGATGGACGCAAATGCCCAGTTAAACCACCCGCACGTGCCAATACAAGCTGTCTGGTGGGATTCGCTGGGGAAGTGAAGCAAGGCCGATTCAAAACAACGCACCGTGAAATACTAGGGTTTGGATAATAAAAGAGATGTTTGAAATTAGATAAATAAACAAAGGCAGGAAGGAAGAAAGGAAGGAAGGAAGGAAGGAAGGGAGGGTAGGAGGTTAGGGAGGGACAAAGGGAGGGAGGTTAGGGAGGAAGGGAGGGAGGGAGGGATGTTAGGGAGGAAAGAAGGAAGGGAGGGAGGTGAGGGAGGGTGAAAGGAAGGGAAGGAGGTTATGGAGGAAGGAAGGAAGGGAGGGAGGTTTGGGAGGAAGGAAGGAAGCAAGGCAGGTTAGGGTGGGAGGAGGGGAGAAAGACAGAACAAACTAAATAAAGAAAGTGAACAAGCGAGAATGAATGAAAGAAATCAAGAAAATAAGGAAGGAAGGAAGATAGAAAGAATCAAAGGATGAAAGAAAGAATGGAAGAAAAGAAGGAAAAATTAAAACATGAAAGAAAGAAAGAAAGATAGAAAGAAAGAAAGATATGGGGGGGGGGGGGGCTTGAGAAGAGATCCCATGACGTCCACACTGACATCACTGGATCTAAAGAGAAGCGCAAGGGGTGATGAGGAATGAGACGCGCTCCAGACCCGTGGTCCGGCTCACAATTGGAAATGAGCGCGACGCTTTCACACCTCGCGGAAGAAGCCCGATGAGCGCTGGAACCACCAGGGCATCTCATTGAACTTTGGAAAAAACCTCCGCTCAAGAGCCAAAGGCACACCATACGCACCGAAAGGACCTCGAAACAACGCACACGGCTTAAAGTGGATTATTAGTTATGTGCCTTCAAATCAATCAATTTATTTGTAATATATCGGTCATGCGGTGCTGATGAACCCAAGACTTGAGCTTTTGTAATTGTTTCGAGAACCCGGGGAAGGGTGACTCTGCATGAGTTAGGCGAATCTTTTATTTTTATTTTTGAAGGAACTGGAATTCAAATAGTTAATTCTTACAAATATGTAAATAGCTTATTATCTAACATATATATATATTCTATGCGTTTATGGGCATTCTTCTACTATTAATCATTGTGTTGTCGAGCGCAAATGCGCACGGAGGGCGCAGCTCATGTAACCATATATCCATCGCTCCCCGTCTCTCGTGATGGCACCGAGTTTTAAGTATTGAGTATGATTTGTTTTATTCAGCAGTCCAGAAAAACGTTCAAACCCAGAAACATCCCACGGGATAAGAACAAATTATCTTCGTGGGTCGTTGTGAGTTTGCAGCCGGGGAAGATCACCCAAAACTCTCCATAACATGAAGTGTGTGAGAACAGTCTGATCTGCAACGGTAAAATCTCGTCTCTGGACGTCACAGGATTTATTCGATTAAAATGGACCCGAACTCGAAGGACGTGCCGTGGAAGACGCGAGGAAGCTAACGTTTAACAAAAAAAAAAAAGAAACAAAAGAAAGGTAATTACAATCCTTAAATGTATAAATACTCGATATGCATTAAATATAACATGTTTTCATTACGTCAAATGTGATTTTCAATATAATTGTAGGATTAATTATACATTTATTATAGCCTGTAATAATATTATAATATATTGTAATAATTGTCATATACGTGAACAACATATCCATAAAATTAAACAATCTTATATTTCCTATCTGCTAAGACGTCTCCAACGCCGAGGGAGTCAGATCCCACCATGGCCACAACGATGGACAGCAGCTGCTCCATGGAGCTGAGCGACTGGAACATCACCGCTGGCGCCGGAGCGTCCGTGCCCTGCAACCAGAGCGTCCTGAGCTTTGCCCCCTACTCCCCGGAAGCGACGGCCGTCTTCGCCACTGCCATAACCCTCATGGTGGTCTTCACCATCGTGGGCAACATCATGGTGATCATCGCCGTGCTCACCAGCCGCTCGCTCCGAGGTCCCCAGAACCTGTTCCTGGTGTCACTGGCCGCCGCCGACATCCTGGTCGCCACACTCATCATCCCCTTCTCGCTGGCCAACGAGCTGCTGGGCTACTGGTACTTCAAGACGCTGTGGTGCGAGATCTACCTGGCGTTGGACGTGCTGTTCTGCACCTCTTCCATCGTCCACCTGTGTGCCATCTCGCTGGACCGCTACCTGTCCATCTCCCGCGTCACCTACAGCAGCCAGCGCACGCCCAAGCGCATCAAAGCCGCCATCGTGGTGGTGTGGCTGATCTCCTCCATCATCTCCTTCCCTCCCCTGCTGTCTCTGAACAAGAGCGAGGAGGGCGCCCCCGGCAGCGAGAGGGGACCTCAGTGCCAGCTGAACGACGAGCGCTGGTACATCCTGTATTCCACCATCGGCTCCTTCTTTGCCCCGTGCGTCATCATGATCCTGGTGTACATCAGAATCTACCAGATCGCCAAGCAGAGAACGCGGTGCCCTCCGGGAGAGCCCAGGAAAGACGGCGTGGGCAGCGCCACGCCGCGCCAGCCCGCGCGCCACGGGAACGCCAACGGCAACGACGAGGAGGACAGCACGCCGCCCTCCACGAAGAAAACCTCCAACGCCAGGCCCCCAACCCTGGCCATCACCGCATCTCCCTCCCCACAGGGCTCCCCGTCGCCCCCCGACACCACGCCCAATAACCTCCTGCATCCGCCCTCCCCTACCCATTCCCGCCCGCCTGCGAACGCTCTGCCCCAGGCCAACTGCTCCAAGAACAAGGTGGGGGGGAAGAAGGGCAAGAAGGGCCTGGGGCGCAAGAAGGCAGAGAACAACAACGGCGACAGCTCCAGCACCGACAGCGACACGGAGCACAACCACAGCACGCGGCAGGGCAGCACCAGCATGGTGGGGTCCCCCGCGGGTGGGGGGATCCACTCCCCGGCTACCATCCAGCGCTACCGCGAGATGATAGCCACGTCCAAGGGGTCGCTCCTGGCGCCGGGGAGGAAGTCCAAACCGGAAAGCAACCCGGGCGCGGCGAGACGCAAGGCCATGATGAACAGGGAGAAGCGCTTCACCTTCGTGTTGGCCGTGGTGATCGGCGTCTTCGTGGTCTGCTGGTTCCCCTTCTTCTTCTCGTACTCTCTGCTGGCCGTGTGCCCGGAGGCCTGCGTCCTGCCCGACCCGCTCTTCAAGTTCTTCTTCTGGATCGGCTACTGCAACTCCTGCCTTAACCCGGTGATCTACACTATCTTCAACAAGGACTTCCGGAAAGCCTTCAAGAAAATACTGTGCGACGGCACCAAGGGTACATTTTTCTAGCGACATCCCCCACGAGTCGACGTGTCCGGGCCGCAGGACTCGTAGGAAAAAAGTACAATCACCATCTCGTCTTCATTAGAACCTTACTAATGACTTTCAAAAGGGCTCCTTAAAACGTCTTCATCCATTGAAATTTACACTTAAATCTGTCCACAGAAAAACAGGAGAGGACCACTTTGCCAACCTATCATAGTGGCTAGATAAGCACATTACTTTTAATAGGATGCAGGGTAAATAAAAAAACAAACAACTTAAGATATACATTGAATATTCCACCGTCATCATACTTGATTATACATAATTGCTACACCTAAATTGAGGTTTCATTCATAGGAATGAATGCTGGGACACTGAAAAGGGAGTTATGTTTTATATAAGCTAATTTACTCCACAGGAAAGATTGCTGGTTAATGAGCAAGTCTTACATGATGTAAAATGACCACTCTGGCAAACAATGAGTAAACACAGTACTTTGCAGAAAACAAAGGTCCAAAAGGTCCAAAAGGTCCCTGGTCCAAAAGAAAGTTGTCCAGCCAAGATACATAAAAATGCATGAACAACAGCCACAAGTTTTCCAAGACGGATGTTCCTTAATGGTTGAAGACTCGAGAATGTAAAAAAAAAAAGGTGACCAAGGAAACGAATGTGAACTGAAATACATGTGAGCCCAAGGCCTCTTATTTATCAGTACATAGCGCGAGGATCCCACAAGACTTGCGGTGGCTGTCTTACGTCGGCAGTCTTGGTCTAAGGCGCTGCGGGGCTGGCCATGTGCTACTGCAAGATCAGTATCTGACAAGGGGATCCACATCAAAGGTATTTTCTGTGCTCCAAGACTCAACCAAGGCTCAACTCACAGCACTTAGCAAACACCCTATAAAGCCATACGTCATCAACCTTTTTTTTGAAGGACAATGGTCAACCACATTGGCGGTTGTGTGGTAGACTGGAAATACATGTGTACAAGATTTGAATTCTACAAAGAATCCTTTGCGAAACCTTTTCTTTGCAATTTTCTTTTACCTGGTGTATAAAAAGACATGAACTTGATCCTTTCTAAGAAAACTGTTTCACCCTCTTGAAAGCAACACCATTATGGTGTGTAAAGCCTCTGGAGGACTTTACTGAGCAAAACGGCCTAAAAATGCACTCTAAGAGGGATGGGCGAATGTGGTTCGTGACAAGCTACTCTTCGCAGAAATCATGAACATTGACACATATTGCAGTGAGCTGACCAAACATGAACCATCAGTGCATTGATCGACTTTTTGTGTCATCCAAAATGATCCAATGCATGAAATCGGACTACTGGTTGGCTGAATCACTTTGACTAATTTGGCATATTGCCTACAGTGGACCTCCTTACAGAACGTGGTTTTCTGCCGACGTACACACGTGCACATACATTCACCCATGTCACAAACGCCGTGGGTTTCTTCTGCACAAAGAATGTGTCTGTAACTGTGAATGCTACACTGGCATATTTACTATGGGACAAGGGCTGTCAGCAGTAACACTTCAGTTCACTCTTTGTCAACTCTGCTGACTGTGTGCTTGTGTGTGTGTGTATGTGTGCGTGAGTGTGTGTGTGTGTGTGTGTGTGTGTCTGTGTGGGTGTGTGTGTGTGGGGGGGGGTGTGGGTGTTGGTGAATGTGTGTGGGTGGGTGTGGCTGTGTGTAGTTATGTGTGTGTGTGTGTGTGTGTGTGGGTGCGTTGGTGTGGGTGCATGCAGGTGTATGTGTGTGGGTGGTTAAGTGGCTGTGGGTGCGTGCAGGTATGTGTGTGGGTGGATGTGGGAGCGTGTGTGTGTGTGTGTGACCCAGACCATGTGTGCTTACTTATGTGGTAAATCTAATATATATGTCTTCTTCTCAAGAAATTGTCAGTGCCTCCCCGGCTGCTAATGTACTAATTAACCTTCATGATTGGGATGAATCATATCTACCCATATAATGATATTTTCCTCAGATAGGCAGTCAAGTTATGTTTATGCTCTATGGACAACAGCCAATCCACAAAGTTAATTATTAACACTATTATGTTGAACAATCTTCAGAAAGATTGGTGTTGTCGATGTTGAGTGGTTTTGAATGATTATGACCAATGGACCAAAAACACATCACTAACTATTAGCCCACCTATGTGAAGCAGCTCAGAGTTACTTCCACAAAATAACTTGATTTAAAAGATCTCCATGATTGAGGGTTGGAGGGAGAGGGGGAGGGAAGCTGAGATGGAGGATTGGGTTGGATGGGTGGAGGGATTAGAAAAAAACATGACACATGTTATTTATAAGAAATGATTTCGAGGAATTCTGTATCTTGCATATTTATTCTTTATTTCTCTCTTTTAATTGTGCTTTTATTCTGAAACTCTAGGCAAGGTTAAATGTATCCAAGAGCAAGTAACGTGTACAGATTTTGACTTTTTGGTATACGAACTGAAGTTTAAGGTCTATGCTTTTTGAAAGTAAAAGTATATTTGAGTTCCGGGACATATTTGTTTTGAATTTAAAGGAATATGATCAATAAGTGATGTTGTTTCTTTTGGTTATGGTACTGTAGATTATACAATCAAAAGATAGAAGCACACTGATACACATGCAATCCAATGACGTCAGGCGCAGCAAGAAAAAACTTTATTAGTGCTAGCATTATTTTCTTATTAATTCTCCAAATGAACTATTCATATTCATGTTTAGTCCCCAAACATGATGATGTAATTTGTGCTTAAACCAGATGCAGTATTAGGGTTGACTCATACAGGACATTACGGCTAAGACTCACCCAACACAAGCCTGTGCGAATAACTGATTGTAATAACACAAACAGAAGAAGATGGCCAACTATGACTCAGAGTTTGTTTCTCTATGTACAACTGTTTACGGTATTATCTTCTATATGCTTTGTCACGAATGTCAGACGCAAGGCTCCTTCCTCTTTTGTGACTTTATAGGGCTTGTACATCAAAGTGCCCCATGGGATTTTGTATTGAGAGGACTCAAGCGGGATGGAAATACTGTAAGATCCTAATTGAACATAAATATACCGTAACCTAGGCTAATTACAATTTTGTTTTGCCATGTCTCACATGAGAAACGCTTTGGTTAAACACGACAATGTATCTCCCATAATAAGAAATCGTTTTAAGATTAATTACTAAACAGTGACCAACAAAACATAACTACTAACATAATAACATTCCAATGCTGTTTTGCTCCCAAGATGGCGGTGGTCATTGCAATGTGACGTCACGATGTACAAGCCCTATTGTTACAATATGACTTCAATAAATTGATGCTGCTGCTTTCCTTGCTTTTGAACTATACACTCGTGGCTTCAAGGTGACAGATGCAATAGTCTGTCCCTTGGCAAACCTCTATCTCTATGAAGCTGCCTTCCTTCTGACTTCCTGGTTCTGTCTCCCTCTCTCTCTCTCTCTCTCTCTCTCTTTCTCTCTTTCTCTCTCTCTCTCTCTCTCTCTCTCTCTCTCTCTCTTACTCTCGCTCTGTCTCTCTCTCAATCTCACTCTCACTCACTCTTTATCTTTTCTTTCTTTCTCTCTCTCTAGCTCACTCTCTTTGCAGCAATTTGATAATTCTGCTATGGTCTGAGCTTTACAAAAACGTCCCATTTTCCCCAACTGTCAATCTACCACTCAAGATTTTGAAATAAAGCAGTTCAAGCAAGCATGACACTGAGTCTTTCTTGTTATTTTGGTCAAGTTCAACGTATAACAAGCTCAAGTGGAAAGCAAACAGTGCAGAACGCTTGGCAATGCTCTTGGAAATGCTCTTGGTGTGTGTGTGTGTGTGTGTGTGTGTGTGTGTGTGTGTGTGTGTGTGTGTGTAAGTGTGTGTGTAAGTGTGGTGTGTGTGCAAAATATGCAAGAGAATTCCACTCTTCCAACCCCTTATACACTACCAAAGGAGTGTGTCAGCGCCTGTCCCTGTGTGTATAGATGTTGGAGGGAAACAACTTAACTTAACTTAACAAAAAAATTTAATTTATTTAAGTTTAGGTGTCCATGAAAAGTGTGTTTGAAATATAGAAAGCTTTAAACCTTCTGTGATCAAAGAAGTGTCCTCTTCCCTTCTAGAGAGATTTTAGAGACTGCCTTTAGCTACTACTAATCTCCAGGAACTAGGCTGAATATCACAAACATTCACACTGAATGGGATGTGGCCGTTCCAAATGTCACACATTGTCAAAAGGTCAGAACACTCTTTCTCTTTCTCCCTCTCTCACTTTCCCTCTCCTCTCTGACCCTCATTCCCTCCCTCTTTCCCTCTCTCTCCACATGTTTTGTGATTTTTGCCAACATTGACCGTATGTATGTACTTTGAATATGTGCTTTAACCCAAACACATTGAGTAGCATAATAGTACAGCACCCAAACGGACATCTCCAGAGAAACAGATGCTCGCACCATTGATTCACAGAACTCTAGCAATACATACTGTATATAAGGTGAGAGATGTCTGGATGCTTACAGACAAACACTCCACACTAGTTTATAGTACTTGTTCCATTTGTTTGGGCACGTTGGTTTCTGCCCTTCCTCCTGTATTGTAGAAATGCAGATACGTTTCCTTACTCTGTAATTTGGTATCTCTGGGGCAGAGATCCAAATGAGTCAAAAGAACACTAACTCATTTGCCCCTTGGATAAATATTGAAGCGCACTTCAATTATGTAAATTCAAGAACGAATAACTTTTTGGGGCTTGTTATATTGAATTACAGTGGCTCACTGTACCTCAGGTTATCCTGGGAGATAGCTTCTCAATGATTACATGGATTATTTTAGGAGGACCAAAAAAGTAGAACAATATATACACACACACACACATTTCATGTGTGTGTGTGTGCGTGTGTGTGTGTGTGTGTGTGTGTGTGTGTGTGCGCCTGTGCCCCTATGAGGTATAAAGCATTGGGAGTGACTATGTGTAGCTCTCCTCTTGGTAGATGCGTGCCCCTATGCTGATTGCTGTGTGTTGTGTGTGTGGCTCCACCACTACACTTTGTATCAGACTGAGCTGCACTGGATTACACAGACTGGAGGCCAATGGGTCACTGGATAAGAAGTCTTCTCTGTTACCACAAATCCACAGATTAAAGGCAGAGCTGAGAGCCAGGGCTGCCCCCAAGGGCTCGTGGGTCTAAAGCAGCCTTTGAAAGGTCTCTGCTATGGCTTAGCCGTACACTAGTGTGGGCGCCACGCACGGATAAATTCTCTTTAAATTCCCACTGCATGTCGGTGGAATTAAAGACATCCGGGTCACCCAGAGGTTGCGTCAAGTGTCGTGATGTTACCCGTGGCTGTGAGGTCAATCATGCATGAGCACAAGCTCTACCACGCCGAGCACATAAACAGAACAATACATCGTTTGGCTATTTGTGACTTTCAATAGAAAATACTTTTCATATTTGCAGTTTTTCCCACTCTCAGAATTAAGTAAAGTGGTATGCAGTGTGTTTTTCCGCATCACCATAACCAGCGTGGTGGTGCTGTTCAGGTGCTTTCGACTCGATGGCTTCACAGGGAGGTCACAGGTAACACAACACACATCCTTTTATGTTTAGTGGGAGTGAATTCTGCCGTGCGTGGCTGAATGGCGCGCATGCACTTCGTTTGTGCTCCTGCAAAGGGTTGGGGTGGGTGGGGGGGTGGTGTGTGTGTGTGTGTGTGTGTGTGTGTGTGTGTGTGTGTGTGTGTGTGTGTGTGTGTGTGTGTGTGTGTGT
>JAOPUA010000147.1:10887962-10898599 GCA_027122455.1 Trisopterus luscus | reverse complement strand
ATATTAATTTACATTACAATAGCGATTTTATAATGATAGAACGCCGGTTCTAAATGGGTGAACTATCCCTTTAATGTGCTGCCAATCTCTGAATGATTTGTTTCCAATAAATGCATTCTTTGTTACTGTGTTGTTGTTTTTTTTACCAGTACCAGAATCGTACTAGGTAGTCTATAGTTACAGCTTTAGTAACCGTCTTATAAAAGCACAAGCCACTTGAGGCCGTGAATAACAGTGGTTTTATTACAGCTAGAGGACATGGCAAAGTAGTTCTGTCTAAACGTATTCAATGCTATACCTAACTTGAACTGACCCATAATTAATGTCATGAGCTACACCTGTTTTTTAACTAGCGCGAAAAGGACAGATTGTATAGAATCAGGATGACTGTTCAGTAGCAGGATCAGGATCACTGTTCAGTAGCCTATTGATTAAACATTGAGCGTCCAATATTTCAGTTCTGTACAGCCATGAATCCTGTATCTACTGCGCAGTAAGGCTTTCAGCAAGGTTTCCATGATTTCACGTGCTCCAGTATTCATCCTATTTCTTATTTGGTCATTCTGCATGCTGTGTTTTCTCTCCACATCCAACGTTGTCTCTACAACCTCGCTGGTGCCTCTGGTGTTAGTAGGAGTGCTTGAATAACCCATTTTAAGGAGCTCACTACCAAAAGGAACAGGACGGCATGAGCAATACCGTATTCTTGAATATAAGACATGTCAAGTCGAAATAATGCCTCAATAAGTTCAAGGAAAGGACACCTCTGTGCACCCAATCCAGATGACGCACCATCAAACTAACGCAAACTATCACAAAAACGTTTGATCAGCAAGGTGTCATTGCACTTTGCTCAAACAGAGCCACCAAGATATCATGAGGACCTGTGTAAGCACAAATATTCTCTTTTTATTTTCTTTCATACCAACAGCAAATTTTTTACTTAATGGGATATTGGTATCATCCATGTGATAGAAAGCCTGTAAACACAACAGGAATTACATGAGTTGCGTTGAGTTTGCCTTTCAATTGTTATTGTTTTTTTAACTGATGTTTAATGTTAATGTTCTGTATTCTTTGGTTTGGCGGATGCCTATTTATTATACTACTACCATGTGCAGCAAACCAGAATGATTAGGGGTTAATTATATCCCTACTCTTGTGGCCCACATTTTTCAACCATAATTAATGTATATACTGGACACAGCATCAAGTAAAATATTACACAGGTCTTGTCCGCTGTAAATATGGAATGGATTTGTAGATGGCAATTCAATTTAAAATCAGCTAGATATGTTTTCAAATTACAAGGTAATTTGTAACAATACTCTGGAAGATAATCTCAATTTTGATGCACATAATTAGTATGGTTTGTCATTTCCACAAAAAACAAATCAGCTTAAGTAGAAATGACACTCCTTTAAATTATATGGGGTACAAGATTAATGGACTGCTAACAAGTTAAATGTTTCTAATCGCTTATTATTATTATTTAAGAGGCCACAATTCATGTTGATCCATCATGCTCGGTCACCCCCTGCCCTGTATAGTGACTGGTCAACAATTACTGCTATTGCTGCCTTATTAATTATATTAATTTGTCCTCTCTATTGTATTTGGTACAATCAGTGACAGAAAGCTCTCTTAATAAAATACAGAAAAAACTGATGTATTCTAATTTGCTCAGCAAATTAGAATACATCAAAATCTTCATGTTAGAATCCTGTGGATTCTAACATGAAGCATTCATGCATGACTTCAACCAGGTAATTATTCAGTTCTTACCTGTCTCAATGATTCATCACTACAATGTCTCTAGTAAGTGCAAACTGCTGCAGCCAGAATATTAACTAATCCTTGGCAAAGATCCCACACAAACCCAATCTTTATGGCTTTTGTTGCGTGCTTCCCATAACATTCAGGATATGTTATTTTATCACATCTTAAGTAATGTAAGGCCTTCCTCCTTTTAATCCACATGAGACATTTTGCAACTGCCATTATGAAATACACCCGACATGAAGATTATTATCGTTAGGATTATTGTAATTATTTATTATCCCCCTATTATTAAAAACCACCTATCTCTCTCAAACACACGTATACGTTCACATTCATGTGTTTAATTTTACTACCGTAATTTCTCGACTATAAGCCACGGTTTATACAAAATTATTACAAAATTACAGCTTATGCATGGTTCAGCCAATACATCAGAAAACAATTTCTAAAACTCTAAAAAAGATTGTATCTGTGAACCTCCAGTGGTGTCCCATCCATCATGCCCAATTCGCATTACCATTTTTTCCGAGTGATCTCGAATTTTGAAGTTTTCGAAGTTTGGGAATGGTTTTTCGTTTGAACTTCTGCATTCATTTAGTCTACTAGAATAGGGTTGATGAGGTAGACTATTGGACGCTCGGGATAATAGTTCTGCAAGTTTTCAAAGTGTCAGGAAATACATGCACATGCAGTATAGCGCATGCATTTGCGTGCATGCTTTCTGTAGACTGTGGGAAACATGTAGACAACTGACCATGAAATCTGATTATTAAAGCATTCTAAACTATTTATTTATGGGGTGATGCCATCTGTGCAGCCTGGGTTCATGTGAGTTAAATTTGTCCATCGGGGAACACGGCGTCAATTCCTCTAATGCTGACGTTTTAAATAAATCAGCAACGATTCACCTTGATCTTCAACTGTAACCTTGCTGAACTTCCTGCATCCTCACTGTCTTTATTCCTTTTTTCCAGATTCATATGGCGGTCTTATCATGGTAAACTAGCTCATTGTCAGGTCACAGCGACACACACTCGGAGACAGTAAATAAAGAATGGTCCTGCAGCTGCTACGTGTTTTTGATGTGCTCTCGCCGTTCTCCCACACAAAAATGTACGAGTGCCAAGCAGTAGGCCTGTATATGGGTGCGGCTTATGCACAATTCTGTTTTTCTTTAATGCATAAATGAAAGGCTTGCGGTTTATCCATGATGCGGCCTATATGCGGGAAATTACGGTATATGTTTAAATGCTTCCTGAAAGCTTCCGATGTTATGTCAAAAATACCTAAAGCTTAAGTAGGCATTGGCGGTGCTTTTATAGCGGACGAGTCGGTGCCTCTTAAGAAGGCGTTTCGCCGCTTTAATGGCAGAAGAGTTGGTGCCTCTCAGGAAGTCTGGCCTTTTGAAATGTCACAGTCATTTCAGAAGACTGTCCCTTTCCTAGAGACAAATTTCCTTCTAATATTATTTTCTTCCTCTTCCAGTTTATAAATAGCTTGTCTTTTTTGATCATACATTCCTTTTTTCGTCCAAGTTCTGAGGAATGTCAGGTTTATTCACCGGTCATTGGGAAGAGCATCGCCTCATGATCGGGGATCAAACCAGCCTGATTCTATGATCAGCACACTTGACCTTAACATAAGCCCTTTCGGAGGAGTGTAATACTTTGCTTTGTATTTTTAAAGATCACTCCTACAATGTTCTGCCATTTGGCAAAGAGTATAAAGTGAAAGCGGCGGCTCTTTGACCCCATTCTTGAACAAATGTAGCCTTCGGTCAGGTTTAATACAGATTTAAAACATTGTTCTTCTGCACACATGAGACAAAAGAACTGAATGTGTTGAGCTGGAGGTGGGCGTACATTTTCCATCGTCTGAGAGACCTGACTTCTTTGGCTTGTGGGTTGGGGTCAAACTGTACAATGCAAGCACAAATCTTAATTATGAACGATTTGTCGGCGGCAGGATGCTCTTTTAATTGTTTAGTGGTTCTATGTAGTTTTCCTTTACACTTTGTTTATGAAACTGTACTCCACAATGAATGCCAAATGATTTATGTGGAAATCTAAATTGGAAAAATCTTTTACACCAAATTAATTTGTGTCTCCTGGACACTTTCCTTTGGTAAATTTTCTCTCTCTCTCTCTCTCTCTCTCTCTCTCTCTCTCTCTCCATCCAACTGTTGCTGTCCTTTCATGCACATGAGCTGCAAGTGCTTTCCTGCTCATCCTTATCCATGCTGTCGTTACGTTTCTGCTGTCTTGTCCCTCCCTCTAACGTCACGTCACTGTTATCTCATGTGTTGATCCAATCTTATCCATCCCATCATGTTCTCATTTCCATGTCATCATTTTAGATATCCTCTCAATGGGTTTCTATGACTGTAATCGTCTCCAGCTGTCATGGCGTTTGGTTTCACTGCTGCCTTCTAAATGTGTTTTTCCTGCCTTCCCTTTTTCCTTTTTATTTTCTGTTTTGTTTTTCCCCTCCTTGTCTGGATTTAAGTAAACTTAGGTCTTCAGATCTTCAGCTAGTCTCTTTGTACAGGATATCGCTCGTTTGCTTCTTTTTCCTCTTTTCCCACCCTCTAGCCCCACAGCCGTCACATTAATGTTTATATCCCGCTCATACATTTTCCCTGTGGGTTTCTCTATTTCTTCGGCTGTCTGTTTAATGCTGCCTTTGGTGTGTTGCAACTGGCTTGCTGAGCCTTCTCCTCCCCTTTTTTCTCTCCTTTCAAATGTTAAAGTCATCCATCCATCTTTCCAACATCGCAAGGGCTACAAAAGGAAGACTATAGGACTAGGAGTTGTTGAAGACTGCAAATCCTCAACCTGAGAAAGACCCTGTATTTCTGTATTCTGAAAAAGACCCCTCTGATAAAATGAAAATCGAACACTTTATTGAACGACAGTGACTGTTACAGGCTCAGCTAAACTTTTCAAAGATGAAATTAGATTATTTTGGTGGACCTTGGCTACATGTTCTATCTGTGGGAGCCTGCTTTTGCTGATGTCTTAGAAAGTAAAAAGCTCTCTTTAGCTTTGGCAAGTGACCCCTCAGGGTAGGAATGGACCAAGTCTATTGATTTCAGAAACAAAGGGAGACCTTGCCTGCTTCACAACGTCCCTCGCTACACCCACTTTGGGCAGACAAAGACCCCATGCCTGTATCATTATACCCACTCACAGCAGGAGGCCTCCTGTGTTCTGCCCCCAAACAGCCGTGGGCGATATTGAATGATGGAGTGATTCATGTTTTTGATCCATACACGGATGTGGTGCCCTAAAGCCCTGTTCCCCATTTGCACGGGAAGAAGGAACTTTGTTTTCCATACATTCTCCCTCCTTTGTCCCGACACTCATACACGCCAAAAGGGATACTTCTGGATTTTATGTAAGCCGATCCTTCCTATAGCCAAGAGCCACACTTGAACTGGCTTGTTTATGTTCTCCATATATCCCGATAAGTGGTGCACTTTACATCAGACAAGTATAGCATACTGTATCCTCTTCTGTTTGCAGAGCATGGAAAAAATCATTCATATAATCCCATATAATAACCACACGCCTGCATGCTGGACAGCTGCATCTCTTTAAACAGGTAAATTACTATTTACAGGAAATACAAGATAAAAATATACAGATACAGTGTGTACAGATATGTAGCATAAGGGGATTAATCTAAGACAAATTAAATGTAATGTAAATGTGATGGTCAGGGGAAAAAGTGTTCACATTGTGATCTTCAGGTTTTTTTTTTATACATTATTGTTAGTCATTAATGCAGGTCAGAGATCCCTCATACCAAGGAAACTACACCCAAATCCAGCTCTTCACTAATCCTGACTCCTTTTAGAGGATTCTTCCTCTTTTTTGTTCAGAAACCAACCCTATTTTAGTGCAGCTTCATCAGATATCTTCTGAATGCTCCCTTTTAAAGAGTCAAACAGGGATGTTGGTATCGTTGCTTTTGTTTTTCTCCTATAACTTTGGTCTGGGCAAGGGAAAGCATATCAAGAAAATGCCCATGACATGTTAAATGTTACAGGTTAAAATATCTTCTGCGTATTCAAAAGCATGTGTTGTACTATTTGTGTTATCTCCAATTTAAATTCATAATTAGGCAGCCCACTTGTCTGTGTTGTGACTGAGAATATGCCACGGTATTGTCAACCCCTTGAAGAGCACAACAGAGCTCAATTAACCAGAGTGCACCTCCTCGACAGAACCAACCTCTTCAAAACAAAGATATCAAGAAAAGAAACACTCCATTGTTGCTTGAGAGGTATTGTTGTCACACTACAGATTAGTCATTGGAGCAGTGTGAGATTCACCAAACTATGGATGTTTGTACATAGGCTTCAACAACCTAAAATTTAAAATGCAAGACAGGGGATGGCTTGAAAGGAGGTAACTTGACACCATCACAATCCCCTGTCCTGTGTTAACTAATTGCATGGTGGATGTTCCCTCCCCTGTTCCCTGTCCAGCGATTGACAGTCTGTTTGATACTTGTGACTTTTCCCTGTTGTCTGTTGGATAAAGTTTACTGTGCTGTGACTCTGGGGCAGGGCGGCAGCGTTTCCACAACACACAGCGCAGACACAAACACTCTTGGTGAGAGAAAGAGCTTCTGTTTAAGCGGAGAACTCGTGCCCACACAGCTTCTAATTGCCTTGTTTTCCATCTGTGCTATCTGGCAGTAACAGGGCTCTCTCTCATCCTTAACCTTTTCCCCCAATTTTCTCCACTATTCTGCCTGGCCAGACCTCACACAGAAGCTTCTATTGGAATTGCAGATGTGGCACTTGAAGGGACCAATGGCAGATTCTTTAAGTTGTCACATTAGCTATATAAATAGCCAGCCAAGAGAAAGCAGAAGGCTCCAGGCAAGACTTTTTAAGATGCCCTGGTTACATTAATTTGTGCTCTGTGCACTGGAAATAAGATTAACAGTCTACATTGTGCTTGGATTCTAAAAAAATCATAGCTTCCTGTTAAAGATGTAAAGATTTACCGCTTTAACTCTGTAATGGTTTATATTAGCAAGTGTGTGGTGGCATTTGTCAAGGTAAGCATATCTGAAAGGGGTGCGTTTTTTATGCATGAATTGTTATAATCCCTCACTTCGGTGGTGATTTCGACATTGAAATTATTTTTTGCTAGCTCATCTCCTAAGGTATTGGAATCCTTAATTTGCATTAATCAGTCAATCGTTTTTTACATTACACACATTCAATTCATCCTAGGGCAGGAAATATGTAAACTTTTAGGCTGAATTAAAAAGTATTTTTTCATTCACATGAATCAAATGAGCTGGGTTTAAAAGGAAGATCCCTGACATTAATAAAATATACGTGGGATACCTAGAGCTATTCTGAATAAATTATGTTTCTAATCAAGTTTCCTTTTAGTTATTGTGTTTTTTCCCATAATCCAGATATAAAGTGTTTCGCACATTTAATTGTGTAATTGTCCTCAGTTCGTCTTATTCATCACTGTACAAATCAACATAATTTCACTTGTCATTTTCACTTTAAGAAATGCAGCCTTGTGCTGCTGGATCCAAACGATGAAATCTCAAGACAATCATATGACCTTTTGCACTGCATTGGCATAATGAAATAATTTCACTAAATGCTCCAATCCACTGACCACCATTAAAGCAAAGTACTTAATGCAGAGTTAAGTATATTGCAGCAAAGTGTAGCCAGAGAAAAAGAAAGAAGGGGAGGTAGAGCCAACATAGGCCGATACAATTATTTAATATGAGGTGTGGACTATAAGGTGGCTCTTATAGCTATTGTCACTCTTATAGCTATTGTCATTGAAGGAAATTGAATTGACACCGACAAATAGTGGCAAAGGTGAAATTCAAGACTTAAAAGCAATAATCTAAGGCAATCTGAAATACACTGTTGGTTAGTATCTTTGCATAATGTTATTGTTTTTTGACACGTTTTTCTAATGGAGAAACTGGATAGAAACATCATGTTCCAATTGCTAATATTCATTTTGCCCTCCTACAGATCAGGTTGAAAATAAACCATGGGTCTAGGAAAGCAGATATTAGATAGTTAATATGTATTAACCCTTTTAAAATGGCTTTCACCCTCATTAAGCATCAGTATATTCCATCTGCACGGTGAACTGGGTTGTATGTATCCAGCTGAACGTAGCAACTATGTTAACGAACTGTAACTTGCTAAAGATAATTGTTGAATTACTTTTGCCAAGATAATTCTTCTAGTTCTGTGAAATGATGTTGTACAAGACGCGCTGCTATTGTACCGTTCCAGCTTCCATGTCACTCTCACCAAGTTGTGAAAGCGTACCCACTCAGAAAGTTTGGTGCGTGAAGCTTGTGCTGTCCAACTCTCTTTGGCTCGGTATGACTTATCTTATTCCCTATCAAGAATCGTGGCAGAAGATGGACGATGGTCACTTGGAGTTTAATAGAGGTAGTTATATACCCATCATCCACAGAGGGCTTCAGTGATCTCGGGATTGATAACTTTTTTATCACCAGCCAAATCGTGGTGCGTGGACGCCTGAGTGTTATGGGGCTACAGACCACAGCTCCTGCTTTAGTCATAATGATGATGACGTACGGAAGGGGGAGAACGGCACCATTTGGACCAACGGCCATGGGGCTGGTTATAGCCAATAGCATTATACCATCCACTACAGAATGACCACTGGCGCAAATATCAAGTCATAACAGGGTTTCAGATATCCAGTTTTCAATAGTGGTTTCTTGTGATGTACATATCAATTCCTTTATCGGTATTCCATTTGATTCAAAATGGCTTTTATCTTTCAGTAGAAAGCATATGACATACACCTGATTGAGTGTGATAAGTTAATAGCTAGCTAGGTAATAGGCAAGGCAAGAACAAATCTGCGATAGAGCTAGACATCGAAGAAGCTACAAGTACATTTTTTACCTTTTGAAGTGGATAGCAGTCATTTGTCATTCAAAATGAAGGTGCTATCTAAAGATAGTAGCAGTCTAAGTACATACATCTCTACACAACTTCAACGCAATCTCATTCACGTAGCTAATTTCTGCAGTTTCCACGCAATTCAATAGTAGTTTTATCCCATTAATAGAATTCTGAGGAAAAGGAAAAGAAGGCTTAAACACAGCCAGTTTATTTCAGCCCATTGTTGCAGTCATTCTGAACTATTTGTGTAGAGCACACGGTTCATCACATACTATCATATAACAACAGTACAACAGATAGTACTGTAAACATATGATAGAGAGGTATGGTTGAAAAACGGTTCAGTAGCACACGTCTAATATTCTTGTGGCAGGCATGGTGCATCAGGTGGATAATTGGATCACTTTACAGCCAAACATAGTTCATAGTCTATGGTGCATGACAACAGAAATGGGTAAGGAGCAGAATGTATGAGCAGTATTGAGGAGTTTGCTTCTGCATGTAGTCTGATGGCTAAACCACTTGTACTACATTAGTACTTGTAGACTGTAGATCTGTTTGACCTGTTAAAAATACCTCCTAAATACTTAATTTACTATGAATAATGAAGCTTTCCAATGCAGCATAGTGTCCAAAAACTGATCAAAGTAAATTAACGGTACTAATAATGTGCATGCACGCACGTGCACAAACACATGCCCTGAAAGTGCACACTTCACTCAGCAGTAATAGAAAATCATGGGAATTAAATTAATTAAAATCTTCAGCTGGAGTTCCCAGGCCCACAGTAAAGTGTCCACTCAACAAGCAGCAGGATACAGGATTTCAAATCACGATTTGTATTGAAAAGACATAACATCAGATGTGCCAGAAAAATGCATTGTTCTCACTCACATGTGAAATTGGACATGCTGAAGAGCCCTCTGCCCACATTCAATCCAAACTAAATGTAAACAATGGGAGTTGTATCCTCTGAGGGTGAAACACTCAGGGCTACAGTATTGCATAACACAAATAGTTTGTTTTTCTTTAATCAGAACAGGAAGTCAGTCTACGAACAAATGGAATTGAAATCCTGATGCCGTTTCCAACCCAGTTTATCAGGGGTTGTGTTTTTGAGTTCCTCTCTGTAATCACATTAGCTTCCAGAGCACTAAAAGCTGGTTATTTTCATCCCAGGGAAATTGCCCTTTAATGCATTAAATGGACTAAGATAAAGCAATGAACTTGACTCGATCTTTAGAACAAACAAAGGCATGGGGAATTCCATTTTTGGTTACAGGGGTGACTGAGTGACCAGGGTAGCTGTAGGGTATAATGGAGAGGCACAAGGTGCAAAGATGACCAGAGAAGGCACTGAGTTCAGGTGACTCCCTCCCACTATGAGCTTTAAATGCGTAATAACACTCCCCGTTTTCATGGTTGTTTGTGTTGTGACTGTTTGCCAGAGAGAAATGTAGTGGGGTTTTTGTGTGTATCTAAAGAGGCCAATGTGAGGTTCTGTGCATAACCATATGCCATGTGAACATGTGCAAGACTGTGTGATGCTTTGTTACCTCGGCAACAACCACTCTATGCACAACAGTTTTTTTCTATGCTATATTTTCTTACCATTGTATGAGAGCATTTCTGTCAAAATGCACCAGAGCCCTTCTATAATCAGTGATCACACAAAATCCTCCCTGCGCCTCCCATCAGCACTTTGCACACACACATCAGTACTGTGCCTGTGCACGTCAGCTGTGCACAGTGCACCACTGCAGAATAGAACCCCTCAGTACCACTGCTGGAATATCATAGGGGAAATACTGGTGTCTATCAGTTTATCTATTGATGTGTGTGTGTGTGTGTGTGTGTGTGTGTGTGTGTGTGTGTGTGTGTGTGTGTGTGTGTGTGTGTGTGTGTG
>JAOPUA010000147.1:10876905-10887862 GCA_027122455.1 Trisopterus luscus | reverse complement strand
CTCGGGTCGCGCCGTGTCCTGCCCGCGCGCCCCGGGCTCGCCCGGCGCCCCGCCCCCCCGGGGCCGCCCCCCCCCCCCCCCCCCCTCTCTCAAATCTATTGACAGCCATTGTTTGTGTGTGCTTTAATTAGTGTGTGTGTGTGTCTCTCATCTGTGCCCATTCTCTTCCCCCTCAATACTGCTTTAAGCCCCACGCACACAGATCATGTTAGTAGGGCGAAGCAAAATATAATCTCATTGTTTTTAATGGGGAAAAGCACACAGAGTGCATAATGACTCTATTTCGGACACGAATATTAGGAAAAATAACATTATTTAGCGTTTTTTCCCGACACAGCTGTGTTCTTTGGGCTTCAGCTTTTGCGACACTGCCAATCCTTCTTCCACAAGAGTGTGTGTGTGTGTCTCAGTGTGAGACAATACAGTTGTGTGGATTGATTTGAAAGTCTATGTGTATAAATGGTTTTGATAGATTGGTTATTGTGACCGATTCCCAGTGTGTGTTCAGGGCTGATAAAGCCCAAAGGGCCGCCTGGCGTTGCCAACTGCCAGGGAGGATGTGTAAATGGTCCAAGTAAGCCAGCAGGCTGTCATAGCCAAGGGGTACTGCTGGCACCAGCCCGGGCTGAGCTCCGGTAGCTTCTTCTGAACCAGCGCAGAAGAGCTGTATGGAATGGCTGTAAAATGGCAGCTGGGATTCTCCCATTAGAAGTCTTAATTTTCCAATGTTCATGTAAACCTGAAAATTAAATCATGTATTTGTAGAGCAATTAATAATAATGTGAACAATTCTATGTACATAAAAAAAGTAATCATTGTGAATTACATCATTGTTTTGCTGCAAATGGCAAATGCTGGAACGTTTGTTATTTGAGCTTGGCTGAGATCCTTATTGGGAGGAGTTGCTTCTCCAGGATTCTCCGCCTCACAGCTCATGGGTTAATTGCTGCCAATGCAATACATTGCATAGGGATTTGATGTTATTAGCATATGCGTAAGTCTTTGACAACAATGTTTCAAGTCAGGAATGAATGTCCACAATGATAGAATGATAGAAAGAAAGATCACTTTTCCCCAAACTTTCTTTCTTTACTTAAGTTTAAAACAAGGCAGAGGACACCACTACCATTGCTGTCAAGAAGTCTCTATTCAGAGCAGGGTCAGCTGGAAGCCTGCAAAATATTAATGACGCTTGACATAAATTATTGAGAGCAAAAACAGTTCAAGATGACGGTTCTAGGGTTGAGAGTGAAGGGCAGCATATATATTTCCTGTGCCAGGAGAGCCACAGGTGGCTTGGCTTTATTTGTAAGGCTTGAGTGATAAGGTTTGACAAATATGAAGCTTTAGGGAAACAAATCAGGCTTTTTGTTAAAAATAATAATAATGTTGGTTGTGTTGTTATTTTTTTCTGGGATTGATGGTTAAGAATTACCAAGAAAGCATATTAGCAGTGAGTTGAGGTTTCCTAGGGAGTGTGTTGGGATAAGACCAAGCAGATTAAATATTTAGTGAGAAGGGAGAAATTGATAAGCCGGCAGGTCTTCTTCTATGTTCTACAATGGTATGAGATTTTATGGTTTTTTTTGGAAAACAAGAGTCAACTGTGGCTTCCACTTGTTGGCGTATGTCCATGTGTCTCTGTGTGCAGGTTGCATCCAGCCTTCCAGTGTGCCGAAGCTTACCGTTATTTCTACCCTTTATTTCACCCAAATGTCACTTTAACCTTCAAGGGAGAGGAGGACAAAGATTGCCTTCTGAAACCAAAAGAAACTAAAGCAGGAAAGAAGCAGTTGATGAACGGCCTCTTTATCAGTGTACCATGGGTTTGGCTTGGGAAGGAAAGATAGAATAATAAATACATTTAATGTCAGAGGTATTGTATCGCTGAAGTCCAAATAACCACTGAGTTAATTAAGGCCAGTCTTCATGAATGTTAAGTGTCACCTTCAATGTACTTTCCTTTTTTATACCATCTGACAGGAGCATTCCTCATCTTATCTTAAAGAAATACCAAGCTTTCTCGCAGGGGATGTTCCTGACATGAATCAATCTATAGTGGATATGTATGGACTAGGCAAGACATGAATCACCTTGTTTCAGTATGTGTGTTCAACTCTCCCTACTTCAGGTTGTCAATATAGAGTTGTTGTGATGGAGACATTGAGCTGGGATCAGTAGAATGTGAAACTCTATCGTGGGAACATTGACTTGGCTTAACACCAACATCTCTTCCACTTGAGGCGTCGATGCTACAACCTTGAAAATTGTTGCCACCAAAATAATGGTTGGATTTTCATTTTTTCTTTTATCTTGAAAAACAAAATCATTCAATGCATTTACGCTAATAATGTCCTTGTATGGACAGAATGATGATTCACAATTAATCTCATCAAGGCTAAATTTGGTAAGTCTATTCAAAATCATGATGACGCTTATAGGCTGGTTGCATGTATAAATACAGTGCTTATAAAAATCTGGCCATCATTTTTTTTGTAATTGGATCATTTCATACTCTTCATAAGATGTATTTGTGCATTAAACTGTTTTGTAATCTGTTATCTACAACCATTTTTTTGATGCTCTTGGTCCGGATTGTTTTACTTAAAATCCTTGCTGGTTCGATTTCTGACCCAAAGTATTTATAAACCTGCCTGGCTTCTCTTAGTATCTTATCTCCAGAGGGTGTAATTGGTTTAAGCCTCTGCAGTATCTAGCACACACTACTCTCCTGGGCAGCCACATCAAGGCTGCCTATAAATGTCCATTCATCCTGAATTTGGTTTCATTGTCTCCCACCAAGCGGTGGCAACTCATGCATGCATTTCATGTGTTTGCCGTAAACATTGGCTGTGTAGAAAATGTCGACATGTTGTGAAAGCCTTTATCTACATAAATCGCTGCACTTGGTTAAGGTCCAATTACTGCTCTTAGTTGAGAAGCAAGACTGTCTTGTTTCAACATCACATGAACTGGTTGCCTCATAAAACAAACTGTAGTACATTGGCTGATGTAGGTACCGTCACTGAAAGCAAGAAATCAATGGGATTTTCAATACAGGTGGAGGTTATGGAGGTTATGCTATCACATATGCTGCTCTTATCAAAGCAAGGCACTTTTAGAATTTTGAGTGCATTGAGTGTACAATGAAGAGGGAAACCTTTGTGTATTGTCCGGGGAGAATGTGCCCTAGCTGCCCTGCCCATGAGGCAGAGCATCCTGACTCCTTGAGTTATGTCTGTTGACTTAAGCTGCTTAATTAATCCTTATAGCTTTTGCATATGGTTTAAAAATAGGGACCTCCTTGACATGCTCATGTTGTATGACGTGTTCATCCTCCTGTGTAATCAGCCAGTTATGCTGTAGATGTAAAACACTGCGCTTCTGGCCTGTACATACATGAGAAATGAATCTAGAAAGCGAGCCTCACTAGTGTTTAGTTGTGTATGAGTTAATCACACAGCTCCATTGTGCCACTTTGTGTTGAAAGCCACTCAACTCGGAAACAAACTCAATCATTAGAGCGAGAAGTTGGGGTCTGCGCAAGCTAGTTTGTTGATGCAGAGGTTGTCAAAAGCCACCGCATGTTTCAATGTCATGTGCCTGTCAGAAGAACTTCAGATGGAATATGACGGCGACTGTCGGCTTTCATCCCTCTTTATCTCCTATCAGCAGTAGCTTCCTGGTGCTTTATCCTCTAGCTGCCATTGACATTAAAGATCACTTGTTCAGGACCCCAAGAGGACACCCATATAAGGGCTATGTTCACATTTATATATTCAATTACTTGCTACTAGGGCCCAACCGATATTGATTTTGGAGGGCTAATGCAGATTATTTTCAGAGAAAAATTCTGATTACGATTACATCGGCCGATTATTAAAAAAAAGAAAGAAAAAAAAGCTAGGGATAGGGGCTAAATAAAGAAATCAAATTACTGCATAATAATGAGTTGTGTGAGGCTGGGGCAGGCAGCATATTAACATTTTATTAGCAATCTTTTGACATAAAGTGCAGGAAGAAGAACTTTTTTATTTTTTATTATTTTTTATTTTTTACTTTTTTATAAGAACTTCATATTTGAAAACAATTTTTAATAACAACACAAAATAACTATAGGAACGTATATTATAACGTTATATTATATAGATATTTATCTATTATATATATATATATATATACATTATATCATATAATATTATATATAAAGCTCCGGGAGTCGCAAACGGCAACAATCGCTTTCTCCTCCAAGCTGCAAGCTCCTGGTGTCTTCCTGTCCTGGCTTTAAACGGTGCCCTGGTGATACTGACTGACAAAATTTTTCATCAGCCCTGGCCTATGGGCACTAAAAGTTGGGGGATGGGTTATCGTTTGACGCGCATCACAACAAGTCAGAGACGTAAGAAATGCCAGCAATAACTTGACCGACTGACCTGATCATAAAGTTAAAAAATGCCTTCAGGTGCGCAATTTAGAAACTTGAGAGAGGAGCAGGAAAGGAATGCCCATAAAGGAGGTATTTCCACTTATGTTAATATTCAAATGCTGTTTAGGTGTGGATGTTTCATTTCTAGTAGCCTGCTAGCTACTCTGCTGCAGAAGCTACATGTCTTTGGTGTATCTACTCTATAACTGTCCACATGCACTCAGGAAATATCTGCAGAAGCCCCCAGCTGCTGGAGAAGGGACTTCTGATCTGCCATCTTAAACACTCTCTGAAGCATGTTAAGTGAGTCAATCATTTAATGTTTGCGTCCGAGCGAGAGGGTTGGACTTGCCGGACACCTAAAGTACAACGCCACAGTAAGTGAGGATAGTGAAGCTCCGTCAGCAGCGTTTTTTGTAATGTCCCGAGTGAGGGCTAAGCTTCTATGACAAGTTTAAAGCCACATTGTGTGGCGCATTTCATATAAGACATCGCTCATTATAACACTGATACACAAAGGCGGTGCTAAAAAAGTATCACTAGCTTGCCAGGGCGTAACCATGGGGTTAACACGGCCCTTCTCCTTCCTACCTCTGTCAGACCAAAACTATTTATTTGTAATCTCATAGTGTTCGAATTCCGGCTGAAACATAAGGGTACTGGCCCTGCAACAATTGCTTTATTCTCACACACACACGCACACGCACACATGCTGCTTATATATTAGTTTTCACACAAAACACACAAAAAGTCACTCTTGAGCCAACAGCAGCCACATATTTTTCCCCTACTAGTAGTACTACTACAACTAGGGTTGGAGTTAATCACATCTCAGCCCATCTCTACCACACTCTCTCCACCCCTCTTTGTATCTCCACTTCTGTCAGTGCCCCTCTGTCTTTTATCTCTGCCTCTCTCTCTGTCTTTCTCACACTGCAACAAAGGTATCTTATTTGAAGATTTTCTTTTCTTACCATTTTACCTTATTCTCCTTGTTTATCGCAAAAGGTATTTTTTTCTGCAGCCTTAATAGTGCTGCTGTTTACATATTTTAGTTTGAGAAGTCATTTTAATGTATGGAAATATAGATTTTTGTCTTGGAAGTTTTTTTTTCGTTTTTTGTCCACATTTGTCCTGTAGAATGAGTGGGTGGTGATGAGGCAGTACTGGTGCTGTCTAAGGCAAAAAAAGGTGCAGCCTCAACATCCTTTACAAGCACATTGGGGCCAAGCCCCTGATGTCCTTTAATACCATCTACGCCCCTGGGGGAGGGGGGGCTGGAGGGGGTGCCAAATCCTAATGTCTTCGAAGGCACCAAAAGGGTTATATGAACAAACACACAAATATTTTTAATCAAGTTCAGCATTGGGATGTGTAGATTGTATGTTTTCAACTTCCTTGATAGTGCCTGAGTCTCCCTTAATAAGACACTGTATGAAGAGCATGTTTGTAAGTTGTAGCTATGATCAGTTTTATTTTTTGCTATGGAGATGTTATAAATTGAAATACAATGCACATGGCTTTACATACCGCTTATTTTGTATTTTATCTTGTAGGGTTATTACTATATATTTATTTTGTTATATATTGTAGTATAATGTACATTTTTTTTAAATGCTTCTCTAATTTATATTCAAGAAATATAGTCAGGGGTGCACATAACTGGTAAGTACACATGCGTGCCCATAATCAGGGATGCGTAAGGTCAATTGTGTCAAAAAAATCAAAGAAACAAAATGCATTGATCAGCTACTTTGGCGTTCGCCACCTGCAGAAAAAGGGCAAACGGAGATGGAGCAGAAGAGAACTGTTTTTTTTTTCGAAAAGTGGCGCCCAAGATGTGCCGTGGCTGGAAACGAATGATAAGCGCACTGAAATGTGCGCTCATGTGGGCTGTGTGTGCTGTGAACCGCGCGCACACACTGGAGAACTGCGCAAAATCAGCTGATTGCAACGTTCCTTTTGTGAGATATTCAAACGCTCTGTGGTCAAGCTGCTGCAGTTTGATAAAAAAAAAGTGGAGCAAAAAACACTGCTGTGCTGGAGTATTGAAAATGGAATCTCCTTTGTGAAACTGGGTCAGTTTCATAAGATCGGCTGTTACGTGTGGGGTGTGTGTGGGGTGCGTACCAAACACCATCTCCTGGTACTCACCTGAGTAACTCATTAAAAAGGTTATGTGCCCCCCTGAGTATAGTCCCAATTATCCCCCACGGATCAATGAAGTGTCTGTGTATATATATATATATATAGACAAAGATTCTGATATAATGAACTCATGTACTTTGGCAGTTCTTTCAAGACGGGTCACATCAAAAAATAAAAAGATAATCAGTGTAGTAAGTTTATAAAGGATTTGTTGGGAGGATTGGATCATTGCAAGAAATGATGATTCAGCTTTATTAATTTTCTACCCCAAGACAGGAAGAGAAGGGGATTTATTGTTGTGTAGGCAAACTAGGGAAAAAGTGCTGATTCCTAAATTTACTCACCGCAAAACCAAGTACAGCAATAGTAGTATTCATATTGGTGGTATACATTGAGCTAAATAGTATTAATACTATTATAGGATTAATATATGTTAGGATTAAATAAGTAATTAGGTGAGGGTAAGGGGACACTGAAAATAAGTGTACTAAATAGCTAATGCACATGTTTTATTGCTTACACTGTAACCACAGTATACGTGTGCAGATTAAGCTCGTTAGGACATAGCTTTAGGGAAAAACTCAAGCTGTGATCCTGAAAATCAAATTTATTTGTAATATAGCCATACCTCTCCAATGACCACAACTGCTTTTTGATGGTCTGTTAGCTTATTGTTTTTTTAAATCTGTGTTTCAACAGTCCCAGCTTGCTATAAATACTGTCACATAAGGCAACCATTTTCTGGCTGTAGTCAGTTTATCGCACATTTGACACTTTAGAAAGTTGAACAGCTCCAAGCTATCTGTCAAATATCTCCACTCTTTCTGCTCTAACTTTTTCCCCGATATATGACTTAAGCAGTTACATCCTCAATGTTAATAATAAGTGTTCAGGTGTTAGTCTTCATTACTTCATTGTAATTCATTACAAAGGTGCGAACAGTAATGGGATTTTAAGGCTGTCCCATCTGGCTTACTATGTATTTCAAAGGTGAAATAAGATGTTCCTATGTTATAATTGATTAAAGGGGTAGTTCGGACATCGGACCTCATTTCCAAGTGTGCGTTCCAAGCTAGTGTGTTATTTATCATTGGAGACCGTTTTCAACACTTTTCATTCAGTCCTTCTTGTTGCAGACATCGCTGGTTCTAGGCTAGCGCAAGTCGAGGGGAGCTGCTAGCCTGCCAATAAAAACAGTTTTACCCACTCCACAGTACACCCGAGGCAAACCAATTATAACCAAAATAATGCCAGACTATCTATGTAAATGTCTGTGGTAGAATAATGTTAGAAATATTACTACCCTTGCATCGCATTGCATTTAGTTTATAATCTATGTAGTTGGAAGCAGGCTACGGCAGCGGCAGACTGACATTACCTGGAGTGCGCTTCTCTGTTTACGTTCTGCTGTAGTGAATTGGTTGGTACACCGCAGCAAAGGGAAATTCGGCCGCTGCTGAGAAAGTAGTCTCTTGAAATGAAATGCGGTCATTGCAATACAAGGATAGTTTTATTTCTAACATTTACATCAATAGTCGGGCGTTATAATTGATTTTCCTCGGGTGTACTGTGGAGTGGGTAAAACAGTTTTTGTTGACAGGCTAGCAGTTCCCCGAGATCAGCCTAGAACTAGCTATTTCTGCAACTAGACGGACTGAATGAAAAGTGTTGAAAACGGATGATAAATAACACATAAATAATAAATAATACACTGGCTCACTTGAAAATTCTGAACTGCCCCTTTAACGATGTTCCGTAAGTTAACCCCCTGGTCCGCTTGTATAGGAGCTGGAGAAACCAGAGCAGGTGAAACATGTGGAAAGGGGTAGAAATGGGTCGATGAACAGATGGGATTCTGTGTACAGGTATCTGCTGACTGTCTCGGTGGAGGAACTTGAGGCTCAGTCTAACTAATTATGCATGGTGTTGGCAGACAGTAGATTGATTCCTCCACCAACAACATGAGAAATTATAGGATGGAAAAACTATATCAAATCACGAGTACCTTAAAAAGATAATAAGAACAAAACCCCAGGCCTAGTTCTACTTCCCCATAGGAAGAGGGCCGGGGACAGGACTACTCTCTCACTAATCTCCCATTGCTTGTAACGACTCTAAAGCCCAAGGCACACAGCCATGTTGGGACAGATGGGGAGTCAGTTTTTTTTTTGTGTCCAAAACAGACTTAAGTCCTATTCAAAGCAATGGGAAATATATAGCCCTGCTACAATCATGCTCAGCGTGCTTTGCTCCATTAAAACAATATGATTATACTTCATTTTTGGATCAAGCCAATTAAGGATTGACATCATAATTACACATTAAGAAAGATCCTGGGCAAGACGATTACAGGTATTTAGTATGAAATACTACAAAAAGCACTAAAAAAGTTGTGCATCTTTATCAATAACCTGGGTAGCACTGAAGATATTAATTGTAAAGACAGTTTTCAACAAATGTAGCCTATGGCATTGTTGCATTCTAACATGTCAAGTCTACATGATCATCTGTCTTAGGCTCTTAGTCTATTTACAACCCACCCTTGTCGTTGTCGTAAAATCATTGAGCTTTGTCAGCCGGGTCAAACTAATGAGTCTCCTGTTGAGGCGCCATTCGTAGGAGTCACTGTCTATGTCGCCCTTAAGCTCTACTAGCATTGCGTTAACCATCATTGCTGGGGTTTGATTTTAGTTTGAATGAATTCACAGCTGACACGACATACAATAAAAGCTGCATTCCTGGAAAGTGTCAAAACATTCCTGTATTGGTTCATTCAGGGGGGAAGAGGGTTCTAAAGTGTTGATAAAAGCCTATCGCAGATCCCCCTGTGCGTTTTTACTCAAGACTCTCTTTCTTGTTGTGGGTCAGCGATAGGACACTGCTGCCAGCCCTTGCCAAGAAGCTTTGGGTCAGCCTCCACAGTAGTTACTGATTTCTTCTAAATGGGCAGGTGGTAGAATTATTGGTCAAATCAATCTGAGTCTACAGTGGTTAGTGCTGCTGGCTGCCTGCGGGCTAAAGAAGGGCTTTATGATATCGTTATTCAGTTTGAGAGGTTTCAGGACTCGTGCACACACAAAGGCACACAGAGACACACATGGATACATACATATGTATGAGGACCAATTGCATAAATGCTTGGACCCACAGATGCATATTCCTCAGTTGATGAGAAAGATAAAAGTTGTGTGATTTATGGATGGTCATGTTTTCTACTGCGGTGCAGTAGAAGGTACGGTGTACGATTCTATCCACTTTTATCTAGCCCTAATTCTGCTTATAACAGCGACAAAACACGGTTGTGATAATGATTTAGAAATGGGTCATTTTCTATATTTTCTAATATTTTCTCGTTGCATACCTCAAGACTTTTCCTCCTGGTGAACTTGCTGAGGCTGATATGTTTATGACTTTGTATATGTTTATCTGGATTATGGCATTATGACCGTCAATTACACATTCAGTTATGCTTAATAAACAGAAATGTACAGTTCACATGCTGACAATGTTTTGAGGATAATGAATGACGACATGATTTGTGGAAAGTGCCGAGTGTTCTCATATATAATAGTCTGATTAAACACCAGCTGTACAGAAAGGCATTAATGGACTGAGTAATGGACCTGTATTTGGTCTTTGACAACCACATTGGTTGGGAAATAATGCTAATTAGAAACATGGTAGATGGCGCAAAGCAATGTTTAGCATTCTAATGGAGGAACATGTCAGGGCTGGTATTGGAATAGTGGTCACTGTAATCCATTTGTTAAAAGCGACAGTATGAGGGATTCACAACTAAATGGCACTTAAAATTAAAAGCAGTCTAGAATTGTGAGGCTATTTCATATTCTCAGTTGATCTTTGATCTCGCTTTCGCTCTTATGCTTTCTCTTTGTATAATCAATATCTATATATATATATAAATGGAAATGGCCCCTTATGCTCTCGTATTACCCTATACTCATATATTTAACACTTCAATGATCAACCGAGTCACTGAGACAGATGGTTAATGCTTCTAGCGAGCCTGAGCATAAAGTAATTGCACTTCATTTGATGAGGATCCGATGAGTGAATGTGCTGAGACTAGAGAACACCACAGCATTGCATCTTCTTTCCAAATCTACTACTGCCAGTCAGCTCTTTTGTGTCTGTGTCCGTGTGTGCATGTATTGGGGCTGATGTTTGGCAGTGCTGAACATAGACCTGGGCAAATTGGTTTAATTTCATATGAAATCGTATCTGATGCATTAGACAGAAATGAATGTTGTATTCTTAATGTACAGTTTTTAATGGATCTTGCCTATCTTTTGTGTGTGTGTGTGTGTGTGTGTGTGTGTGTGTGTGTGTGTGTGTGTGTGTGTGTGTGTGTGTGTGTGTGTG
>JAOPUA010000147.1:10825217-10840341 GCA_027122455.1 Trisopterus luscus | reverse complement strand
TGTGTGTGTGTGTGTGTGTGTGTGTGTGTGTGTGTGTGTGTGTGTGTGTGTGTGTGTGTGTGTGTGTGTGGTTGCAACCCACGTCTGGTATCTCCTGATCCATCCCATAAATACTACCTCCTTTTCTCTGGGCTTACCAAGCTCTAATAATCACTGACCTGTATCTTTTAACAGCCACCCTGCTCTCTCTCTCTTCATTCCTCACCAAATAACATCTGTCTTCACTCTTGTTACCCCGTGGCTGGCCTCTCCCTCTGATCGTAACAACATCTCTGGAAAACACTTGATGTTGTCCATCAGCTGACCCCCCCCCCCCCTCCCTTGCACTTACTAGATATGTGAGGTGTTGAAACTAGCCTCATAACATTACATCTCTTTCCCCGCCGAGGCGAGAAAGAGCTGAGTGATGGGATGGGGCTCATCCAATCTCCTTACTGTCTCTCCTCTCTCCTTGCTACTTCCACCTGTCTTCATCCTTATCACGGGTCATCCCATTTTCTCCCTGTCTGTCGCCCTCCTCTCTGCTCTGGTCTGTTTTCTTGCCACTCTCTCACTCTCTCCCCATGCTTCTCCCACCCACTCTTTTTCCACATCAGTTTTGTCTCTCTTTCTCTCTCTCCAACTCTCTCACTCACTCACTATGTCTCTCTCTCTCTCATTACCGCTCTACCTCTCTCGACCCTCCAGCCCTGCCAGTCATCCCATAGTTTTGCCCTGGATGCGGTGGACAGTCTGGTGCGCTGTGGCCTCCTCGTCATGGAGGAGGTAAGGGAGGGAGCCACTACGCTGGGGCTTACAAAGACCCCTAATCATCGGCCTCGGCGTCACCCGCCCCTCCTATTTGCTATTCCAAGGGAATCACGTTGTAATTAGCACTTATTTTGGTGAAATCCCGTCGTTACCAGCAATGACTTTAATGAGACAGTGGTCCCTTTGTAATCAGTACCCACATTATCCCTTGCACGCCTCGTTGACACATGTGGAGTCATATGATCCTTATAGCCCCACAAAGCAGCAATTTCTCTCATGTTGTTATTCAGTGCCGGAGCTGCTTACAATCAAACCCTTTCAGTCGAACGGTGGAAGGATGTACCCTTCTTAGTTGTTAATTGTTACAATAAATTCCCCTTAGGGATGAAGAAAGTACCCATCCAACTATCTTGGCAAGCTGAGCTCCCTACTTTTGTGATTTTTTTTATTTTCTTTTTATACCTGTAAGTGCTACTTACAGGTCAAAATAGACAAACAAACCTATCCAGGACAATTGCTACCATTATCCCATGTTTGTGAGTTTTACAATTGTACCTTAACATATGGAATACTTGCAATTAGGGACAAGAATAGTAGAAGGTGATTGAACATGGTATATTAACATCCGTAGTACTCTGGCTCTTTTATACTCTTCTGGTTGTGGTTAGATTACAAGGGACGCCCCCATGTGTGATAGCTGGAAGAGGCGCGTCGGTCTGTCCTGGCCCACCACGGATGATCCGTACCACAGCGACTCTGACTGTGAGGAGCTGGATGCCAGGTCCTACAAGGTAACCGCTAGTCACTCCCATACAAGCACACAACAACAACAACGTCTTTCACTTTTCAGGGAGTTTTTTCACTCGCCATGCTTGACCGCATTCATTGATGATGGGTTGTTCAAATAAACTTGCCTTGGCCTGACCTGAGGTCAGAGTTAGGGTTATTGGTTGTCGATATGTAACTTGACCCTGTGGTTTGAGCATGTTCTTCCTGCCTCAGCCCTCATCTTTCCTTAGCTGAGCCAGTGTTGTTCTCCCCGTCTCTTTTCTTCTCCCATAGCTGAGCCAGCCGTCTCAGTGTCCAGAGATGCTTTTCTTCCTCTGCAGTATGCTAGATGGCCACCTAAGGGCGCTCTGCTGGGCCACTGAAGGGGTCCAATACCTGACCACACCTATGCCAGGTACTTGTGCGTGTGCACGCATGCAACACCCCATTTAAAATATTCACTGAGTGGTTTGTAGATGAGCCATCAAGCGTGTGATGTCATGCAATCTCAAAATACTAAATGCTAAAATCCTTAATTCGGTTGCTTCTCACAGGGTTCCATTGATTTTGCCGTCTAATATCAGACCCATGGGTGTCCTTCTCTACTGAGCCAGGATGTATCCCTGTTTCTCCATTTTAAGTGTGAAGTTTGTCTTTGTTCTTGCCCCCTGCAGTGGCTCAGTGCGTTGCTGTGATACACTCGCATCTGCGCTGCAGGGCTAACCAGGACAAACAATATGGTGAGCAATACCCCGTGCAGTACCCCATGCCTCACAAAACCTTCTTTTACACACACACACACACACACACACACACACACACACACACACACACACACACACACACTTTTATGTGTTAATGCCGTAATTGCTGAGCTTAACGAGCTCTCTTTGAATAGCTCTAGAAGCCTTATAAACACTGTCATAAAGGCCCTCCTGGACTCTTTATGGCTTCCTGTTTGTAACGAATGTTGGATTAAAAAACAGTGCCTCTTGTTCTTGACGCAGAGAGCTGCACTGAAGAGGCAGCACGCATAGCAGTACGAACTTTGACAGAACTCGGGGTGAGTAACTCTGTGTGAGTGCGTGTCTGCGTACCTGAGTGCCTGCGTGTGTGCTTCAGGAATTCCTAAACGTGTGATTGCTTTGCAGAGGGGGGAATATTGGAGTCAGTGTGGCTCCAGATACCTCCTACTAAGATATATTTGTGATCAAGTGCTTTTATCAGTTTCCTCTGATCCACATCTTCAATGTTAATTAGAAATACAGGCCAACCTTAAAAAAGTCAGCGGGTGGAAAAACGGTACTGAGTCTCATTGGTCCAAGAACCCCTTAATGATTTAACATTACACATCATCACTGTCAGATTTTGGTCCAGAAACCACTATGATTATTTCATATGAATGGAGTTGTGTGGTTTGTCCCGCCATGGTGTCTCGCACTCCACATTCTCAGACACATTGCATTTGAGGCCAGGTGTGAGGTGCTGGAAGGAAATCCTCGGCTATCTTTTAAGCCCTTGGAATACTAAAAAGAGTTATGGGATTTTATCAAATCAGGCACACTCCTGGCAGCTAATCATTTCGCAGTGAGTGAATAAATGAATAAGTAAATGGTGGAACATATTTTGGACAGGCCATGGTTGGCTCTTTTTCCGTCCTCATCAGTTGTCTGTCAGAACCTGTCTCGCTGACTCTGAGTTGGCTCAGGCTGCTGCCACATTTACTGCTGGGCACAGTGTAGTCAGATCCCTTAATATGAAGGTGCTCACAGTTGCTTTGTTTTTTCTAACCATCATGTCATGCCAGAATATAAGAAAAGTTGATACAAAAAGTTGTTTTATCATGCTTTTATCAAGATGTCCCTGGGACAACAACACTGTGCTGCTTCTCATTCGTCTTGTCATCCAAGTGATGACCTGACCCTATTTTGTCCTATGTTTAATTTAAATAGATCAGAACACTGCCAAAAGTGTCTGTCAATTCGTAAATAATTGACATTCCTTTACCAAGAGTGCATTGGGTTGAATACAAGATCTGGTCTTGAATATATTAAACCTGGAGGAAAGTCAGCAGGTGATGTTGCATAAGATGCTGATCTTCAAAAAAGCTGGATAGTGGATAAATGTTGCATACTTAAAAACAGTGAGCTCCCCTCAGTATCAGAGAAGCCGGTGTAAGGCTGCGTTTTTCAAAGATTTGTAAATAGTGATGGAATTATTTGATCAAAGATTCAACTAATGATTTAGATTCAAACAACTGACCTGCTATTTCTGTCACTGTGGTTCCTTGTTTTTTGTTTCTATTGCACGTTACTATTTCTTTGTCCTTGTACAAAGACTGCTACTAAATGGATAGGCTCAGAAGCTCCACTATCAGAATGAATTCCCTTTGAGATAAACCTTACATACTTATAATATAATACCTCAAAGTCTCTTTCCTCTTGAACCATTTTTCAAGTCATTTCCCAAGCAGAGGAGATAAGATTGGTACAAGAGGTCAAATAATCTTCCTCTTTTGTGCCTCTGCCTTCCATCCCGACTCTGCTTAGTCAGAGCGTATTTCGCTTTCCTTGCACGTTTCATTTCTGACCATACTTCCTCGTCTCCACGGAAATAAAAAAATCCAGAAAAACGTCTTGTGCAGACATTGATTAAAATCCCTGACCTTGTTTTCATGGGAATCAGGCAGTATGTTAATCAGGTACATTTTCCCACTATAAAGGTGAACTGGTATGGGGAGCCGTAGTGGTGATGCAGGTCTGGTGTGTCTCCTCAGGTGCTGCTGGAGGAGCCTCTGGGCAGCGGGACCTCCCTCTCAGTCAGCGCCCTCTTCCTGCTGGCAGACAACACACAGAAGCTGCAACGCTTTATCTCACAGTACCTCTACGGCTGAGGGCACAGCGCCAACCATAAGGCTCCCCGTTAGGAGGCCGACCAGCCAGGCCTGTTTCACACAGTTCTGGTGGGAACAGTTTACTTGGCCGTTGTTGATTTTGAAAGGTTGGCCATTGAGTTTTGTTCAGCTTCAGTTATAGTATTTTTTTTAATGCTGGCAGACATGGAGATGTTGTAGGAACATTTGAGATTTCATTAACATTGCATTATAATTGATAAAAAAATAACACAACCAAGCAGGTTGATATTATGTTTTTTGGTAACTTTGTATTTCAATTTTGGTTGTTTTTGATGTGATATACTAGTATTTAAACACTGCTTGACATACAACATTGTTTATTTCGGCGGTTTGTGTTCCATTTGTTACGTTGCATTTCTCAGAATGTGTCAGCATTAAAATTCTGATCGCAAATCATTTCTTAACAATATTCATTCATAGTGTGCGATACATGTCCACTACACAGTAACTGAATTTGTAACAATCTTGACAGCAGTGTTGTTTAGCAGTCTGAACAGCTCCCTGTCTGACCGAGTCATGGATGTGCTGAGCTGGACCTCTGGAGACTTAGTTGCCTTCAACCCTGAGGTTCAGAGAAATCAATGTTGTATTGGGGGGTGAAGACGGATTTCTTTATAAGCATTAAATATGTGGGGACTCACAGCATTGACAGCGGGTGGGTTGTGTTGTTTGCTGCTAGTTTTCCTAGCCAGTCTCCCCAACAGTTCAACCAGAAGAACAATTTATTCAGCTCTGTATAACTAAAAAGAAACACTAGAGCCATCAAGTGGTTATGTTAGTGAAATGCATTTACACCATTGTAGTCCAACATTATATATCGTTTTCATTTGAACAATTGATAATAATCAACAAATCAGGAAAACATATCTCTTCAGTATGGAGCTTTAGCCCGACTATTGCTTAACTACTTTCACATTATGAAATACTGTTAATATTTACTTTCCAACACATGGCGCAAGATTACAATAATATATGTTGAACCGTATATATCAGAATTTTGTTAATCAAACTTTAGAGAGGGGAACTTCCATGGGAAATACACATTGTGAAATCACCTCCACCCATTCCACCACTGAAGAATGTAGAGTTTTGTGGTTTGGAACACTTGCTTCCCTTTTAATGCTCAAATAATGTACTACTTTTTCATAAATCATAGAATAACATTGAATTATTATACATTACAATGTTTATACCCATAAACCTTTAATATTTACTTTACTCAATTCAATGTATGATAAAAAAAAAAAGCATAATGTGAATTTGCAAGTATTTATAACACTTTTGCAATGTGAATCGATTTGTCATCCCTTCACATTGCATCTAATAACATGACCATCCCGAAATGTATGAAATCTGGTCAACGGGTTTGTATTATTTGCGTGGGTAGCTGTGGTAAATACCCATTCAAGAGGTGTAGGCTGGAAGTGGAAAAGGGTGACAAAAGGAACACATTTTCACTCCCATGGTGAGTCATGTAATTGTATCCTTCAAAAAGAGTCATTCTTGTCCTGACAAAAAAACTATGACTGAATTGTCACAAAGCATCCATCCATGAAGCCCCTTCAGATGAATCAAACAGGTGCCTTACGTAAAAAAAAAGTTTGAATGTGCAGTAATTGGTTACAAAATACATTTTAACCTGTCATGAAAAAAACATCACAAATTGTATAAACTCCCATTACATCGTCACTAGCTAATTGTGCAAATGATCTTTAAGCTGTTGTGCAAATGATCTTTATCTAGAGACGGCTTCTTTTGTCTCCGCAACTGAAAAGTGACGTCCGTCTGCATTTTCATTGTAAAGAAACTTGGGGCATGGCGAACAGTTGAATTGACCTCTTGTCGTTAGACCACCTTGTTGACTATAGACCCGATCTGGTCTATCTGACACTCCACCACATCTCCTTTCTGGAAAACAAAGAGGAAAACACTGTTTCTTAGTGTTCTGGGCAATACATTTGATTACAATATGTCAATGCATGTAAAGTGGTTAATTCCAATATAAGCCTATTCAAAATCCACCCAACCCTCACTACCAACATCACCCCTGGTGGTAAAACAGGGTTTGGATTAAGCATGTGAGGGGCAAGTGATTTGGACACTGGTTGAATAAAATATACAATGACTCGATTTGACCGTTACCTTGAGATAAACGGCTGGTTTTCTGAAAACTCCAACGCCTGGTGGCGTTCCCGTCAGGAACACGTCACCTGGAGTTAAAGTCACAAACCTAAAAAGCGACAGATACACCATCAGAGGAGCCCGAGGAGGTACCAAACATGAGCCAAACCACAATACCGCAGTGCCAACATTGTTAGAGAGACTTACTGAGAGACCCATGCTATAATTTGTTCTGTCTTGAAGATCATCTGGTCAGTGTTACTGCTCTGGACTGTTTCTCCATTGACAAGACAGCGGATGCCGAGGTTGTGTGGATCTAGAAGCAGGATAACATGCACTTAACATTTAGTCCATTAGCAGCTGGTTGATGCTGCAGACAATCACAGCATGAGATCAATGTTTGGAGTTACAAAAGAAAAAAAAAATTGATAGAGTATCAAAGGCAATTGGATGTTCATGTTCATTAGAAGTTAGCAATATATATTGTTCTCCCTCGCTCCGTTCATAGTGTTTACCATAGGCACTCACCCTTCACTGCTTCAGTAGTTACTAAGGCAGGGCCGAGAGGACAGAAGGTGTCAAATGTTTTCCCAAGCAACCACTGCTTTCCGTTGCGTTTCATCTGCCAATCACGGGCACTGACATCATTGGCCACAGTGAAACCTGCTACATATGACAGAGCATCTTCCTCCTGCCAAAATAAAGACGGTTGGAGTGGAACATTTCTGAGTAACAATGGGTTTTTCATAAATAGGCTACAAAATTAAAGTGTGGTGGGCAATCGGTCACCTTGATGTGTTTTCCACTGCGTCCAATCACAAAGGCCAACTCCACCTCCCAGTCCACCTCCTGAAAGACCAAATAAACAGGAAACAAAGGTTTTGGAGGTTGTGATGATGTCCCCCACTAGCACTAATCAAACCCTTTAGTGTTGAGCGTCACCCTAATAACCTGTTTTAATGGAAGTGAGTAATATCACTCAAGCAACAACATTCTTTCAACAAGTTGTTGAGACAAAGTCCACAAATGTGCTCATTCTAAGTTTGTTTTAGGAATAATATATAAAATGTAAACATTTCAATGTGAATTGAAATGTTAAATGCCAGCCAATATAGTGGGAGTTTCAACAGTACAACGCATACTCAGTTGCCCAAAACATCCAAAGAAACAATAAATCTATTTAATAATTATTCTACCTAAAATGCATTATAACCTAATCAGTTGTCTCCTAGTTAGTTGTCCAACCAAATGTACGCTTTTGTACTACTTAAGTAAGTCGGTAGCTTCTTCATGAAATTATTATTACTAAGGAAGACAGAGTACAACTGCTTCACCTGGCTCTCGGAAGGCAGGATGATGTCATCATATGGGCCTGTGATCACATTGGGAAACTTGTTGAAGATGATTGGCTCACTTGGGATCTGTGCGTTTTGTTCCAGGCAATGATCCCGGTAGTTCATGCCCACACAAACCACCTTCTCTGGGGCAAGAATAGGAGAAAGCAGCTTGATGTCTGACCTATTCAACACGCACTGACCCGATGACAAGGCTCTGGGAAGACATACAGAGAAGAAAATGTAACACAGCTAATAATCAAGTCTGTAACTCCACCAACAAGGACAATGAAACATGTTGTTGCGTGTAGTAAGCTTGCGTTACCTCTGGGCACACTCTATGCCCTTGTCCCCAAGCTCCAGCAGCCCTCTCATCGTAGTGGGCATAGAGGGGTCAAAGGTCGTGAGGTCAACCACACCGAGTCCCTCTGCCTGTTCGACTCCCACTCTTATCGCACCTTCATCGCCGTGGCGATTAAACTGCACCAGTCGCATGGCTGCCCCACACAGGCCTCTGGCTGGGTTTCTCACTAGAGTAGAATAGAAAGTCTTCGAAAGACGGAACGAGCGGAGAGCAACTCTCATCTATTGATGACAAAAGGTGACATTACTGTCAGAAAAGTTTGGGAATTAAAAGTTAGGGAATAGTAAGAAAAAGCAGAAAGGGACAGAAAGGGAGGGATGCAAAATGCAAAGACAATCAGGCAATATTCAACTCTTATCAGACTCAATGACTTAGTGAGTCTGCTAAATAGTACTATCGTTAGTTCAGGTACATGGACACAAGTTGCATGGTTTAACAGTTTTCTACTTACACGCTTGGAAGCAAAAAGTTTGAACGTGCACACTCAGTTATCTTTGTATAATTACGTACAACGCAAGATAACCATGACACTGCTGCCGAGTCAGATAAAATGAGTTTATCATGCTTGGACTTTAGACTTGGTAACTCACGTTTTCCGTCAAGTTCACTGTGCTGTGCAAGTGCACTCGTCCTCCGTCCTCGCTGAAAACTAGGTAGGTAAACTCACTTCCGGTTTGTGTTTCTAGGCTATTATTCCTGTCAATATATGGAGACCATTATACTCTGTACAGACTCGCGCCCATGCACCATGATGCTAGTTAATGTGGTTTAATAATATATATTTAAAGCATGCCAAAAAATATCCCTTGTTATGTTTTAGAAGTTATCTTTAAAAAAAACAAGAACTACAGCTCCCGGCTGCCCAGGCAGAAAATCACGTGGACAGTAGAGAGAGGGACATGCTTTCTGCTTGACACTCAATTCCGGGTTTGAAAAAAAAAAATTGTAGTCCTGTCATCCATAAAAAATGTTCAAACCGGTACAAACTAGTGTGCATTCAATATTTAGGTATTTATTATGGACTGAAAAACATATACATTTAAGTCATGCAAAAAAAACACCGTAAAGTTATTGTTGTTTTTGAATGATTATTCAATAACAGAATACAAAAGAACTACATCTCCCAGCTACCAGCCAGACTATCACGTGATCCAAGCGGATGAAAGGTAGGGAGCCTGTCTATCACGTTCCACTGGTTCCACTTCTCCTGAAGACGTCGGAGTGGAAGGGCTGCAATGTGTACCAAGTATGGATCTTTTCCTTTTGTCTTTTGTAATCATCGTCCTCAATTGCAATACCTATAATTTTTCAAAGATGCTTGATAAAGCAGTTAATTTGAATAGGAGTTGTTCTAGCTGTGTTGTTCTAGCTTTGCTAGCCACATTTAATATCCGCTTACAGTTTGTTTCCTAATAATTTCTACGTGCAAATGTCTTGTGCATATATTTGTGTGGGTCAAAAAACGTAAGGTTACCCCTAATGTTAGTCGTGTCGTCTGTAGCTAAACAGGAAAAGCCACAATCCCTGTTAAAGAGTATAACCGAGGTTAATGGCTCTTGCAGAGTGCCAGACTTTGACCTACTGTACTGTTCATCCATCGTATAGTTATAGATAAAGAACAAAGGGAATGTGGGCAATAATGCAACAGTATCGCTTTGTATCATATTTAGTCTATTATAACCCCCCAATTGATTGACAGATAAGATGATTTATTTATTTATTTTTATTTGCAGAATCCAACCAATCGAGTTGACCACAGACTGCAAGAACCAGAAGTGAGTATTGACGGATCTCAGATTTTCTGTAAGTTAGTTAGTGTTTAGCATGGCTCACTTATGGTTTCTTCTCTTCATTTTCTAGCTTTGATGGCATTGTCCTGGTGACCCAGAGCAGTGAAACTCTGCCTGCAGAGCTGCAATGGCTGAAGTCCCCTCTGCAGGACTACAGCTCAGTAGGTGTCTCCGTTTTTACTTAACTATCGTCTTCGTAGCTTCTCCATCACACACACACTCACACAGCAATGGGGGGGGGGGGGTTCAGGGGCCCAGCTTCAATTGGTAAGTTGATGTACTATTGATGACCACTGGATATTCTATTGAACATTTGAACCATTGACAATTAATCGTGTTGAGTTGTGTGCTATAGGGATCGCTCTTGTTTATGACAATGGAGAACTCAACTGCTTGCTTCCTGTACGCTTGTGTTGGCCTGTGAATTATGAATGGTCAAACCGGCAACTCTTTGATATTGTGCAATAATTATAATATAATTATCAGCAGCAGGCCTCATTGTTATATAATTGGAGGGGGGGGAAAGCTCGCCAGATGAATTTCGTTCCACCTAACTCCACTCCTCCATCTGGGATCTCTCCCGTTGGGCAGAATTTGGGCACCAGATTTAATGGTAGAGCCAATCAGGACCCCCGGGCGCGATTTTTGTCGTGGCAATTTGTCTATCAGATTTTGCGTCTAAGGCAGATGAGATATTCAAATACAAAAAGCACATAATACTTGCAGGCAATTGCTGTTCATATATATTTGTAATAAAAGTACGAACAAGGATACATCTTAATATGCATCAACAAAACAGTAAAACGGGCATACAATAATAATCTGAGGCCTCAGATGAGAATTCACCCCGCGTCTCTCTAAAGGTCCGCTGGGAGAAGTCTTCTGAAGTCCATACATAGTACAGTATACAAAACCAAAGTTCATTTAAAAAAAACATAACGTGGATTTTCCTTCACAATTTTTATAGATGTGACGTAGCGGAGAACATCAGAGAACGGCTCTGAAGGCTTTTTTTTTTTTGGTGGAAACAATGTTTTCGCTCTTCTCCGACCGGGTTTGGCACGTCAGTAAAGATGACGGACAAGTGGTTTATTCATCTGGCGAGAGTCTGGTTAGGGGAAAGCAGGAAGTGAAGGTCTCTGATGAGGAATTGTAACCTCCTTAAGTGCTTCCATTTCTCCTTTTGACTCAAACACACACACGCAACAACAAGTCATGTGGTCACATGTTCAGACAAATGTGTTCTTTTGCGTAGACTGGCTGAATTTGTTGCTTGCACAGCCCTTGCCTGACCTGTGGTCCACTCTGCAGGTAGACTGTGCCTTGGGCGAGGAGGCAGTTCTTCTCCGGGTCCCTGGTTGCCCTGGCAACCGGCTCCTGTTTGCCTCCACTGGCCCGGTGAACCGTGACTACGATGACATCAGGCGCTACAGCGATGCGGCTATCCGTGGCATCAAGCGGTGGGTTCTGTGAAGGGGGAGCCGGGGGAATCAGTGGTTGTATAGCCATTGTTACTGATTTTATTTATGGTAGTGGATGAGGTGTGTCATGTGTTTTGAGAGCCTTTAAAGGTGCTTTAGCAATGCAATGAATAACCCTTATTATAATGAAATTCCCAACCTTCTCCATTTTCTCTTTTACAGGGCCATGAAGGCTGGTATGCAGAGCCCCCTGCTGGTGTGTCCTCCTCACAAAGACTATGAGAAGAGCACACTGGTGGCTGCCCTGGGGGCCCTTCATGCTCTGTACATGGTGCGGAAACACATATCACTGTGAACAGGATTTATGTGTGTTCTCTCTGCCTCACTGGTCCCCAAGGCATGTGTTAAACATTCAGTGTGAACTTGTATTGCTGTTTCGCCCTCTGCCGTAGCCCATTGAAGTGAGGGAAGCAAACGCTAAGCCCACCCCATACAAGGTGTGTGTTCTGGGCCTCTGGGTTGCAAAGGAGGAGCAGGGAAAGAAAATTGTGGATCTGGCCAATGCTCTCGAGAGTGGCAGGTGAGCGAGTTAAATCCCTCAGACGTATGTTTTCCTCTTTGGTTGCTCTTCCACTCTGCTCATCGGCCCACACTTGCCGTCTTGTCCTGTCCTGTCCTGTCAGACTGGTTTGCCGCGACATCGGTGGCTCAGACCCAGAGCGTATGGCGGCTCCCCGTGTGGCAGACTATGTGCAGGACCTCTTCAGGGACAGCCCTGTGATGGTGGGCTTTGTTTGCTTAACAACATTTTTTTTTTGTGTGTGGATATTAATTATTATCTACATATGTGTGATGTCGGATTAAATATCAAAGATCGGTATTGTGTGCTCTAGGTGGAGATAGTGAGTGACGTGAAGGTCCTGGAGAAGGAATACCCCTGCCTAGCCGCTGTAAACCGATGTGCCAACAGTAGGTCCTCCCACCAGGAGCAGCCGGTCTGAGTCTGAGGAGCAACACTCACACGCATAAGCGCCGCTCACTCCCTGGCTTTCTGCTTCCTTCTGATGCAGCCGTCCCGCGCCACCAGGCTAGAGTCATTAAGCTGCAGTACTGTGGAGAGGGACCCGTTACGACCACTCTGATGCTGGTGGGCAAGGTGAGAGGCCACCAGCCTTCTGACGTATGACATGTAGGCCTCAGAAAGAGTTACGGAGCGTGAAGAGATTATGGCTCATAGCGCGAAGGTCTAAATTAAAGATATAAGTCTAAGTCTATTTCTGTGCATCTAGCACTGAGCAGATGAATCTATTCTCTTTTAAAATGTATTATCATGAAGATATCTCATTATATGAATTATATCTTGAGATGCTGTGGTGATACTATTGATATTTTTGGTGAAAAAAATGTAATTGCTTGTGTTCTTCCAGGGCATCACCTACGACACAGGTGGAGCAGACATCAAGGCTGGGGGCTTTATGGCAGGCATGCACAGGGACAAGTGTGGAGCCGCTGCTGTCGCCGGCTTCTTCCAGGTTAACAGAGCCATGATCATATCAGAATAAGCAAGCTTATTGTTGTCACATGGTAGTCCAGGGCTCGGATCACTGTTGAGGGGTTCATTGACGGTTTTATTAGAATGGAATCCTAGGTTTATACATGGTGGAGAATGTAGAGCCACATCCTGTCTGGCATGACTTCAGAACATCCTGCAGTGTGTTTCCAACTGTCCCTCCGTGTCTCGTTTAGACTCTGGCCAAGTTGAAGCCCAAGCATCTGAAGGTGGTGGGTTCCATGGCGATGGTGAGGAACAGTGTAGGCTCAGGTGAGGTGAAGCCATTCTGATCTGGTCCTGCTGCGCTCTACTACTATACATCTGTGCAGGCATAGTATCGGATACACAGTCACCATTAGCATAGTCCTCTGCCACTGACATGCTCTTCTCCGTGACTGCTGGCAGACTGCTACGTGGCCGACGAGCTGATTGTGTCCCGTGCCGGACGAAGGGTGAGGGTTGGAAACACGGACGCAGAGGGACGCATGGTCATGGTTGACCTGCTCTGTGAGATGAAGGAGAAGGTGAGAACCTGATCTTTACCGTCACGCTTGGTACACGTCTTCACTCTCGATCATACATGTGTATTTGTTAACTAAACTACTCTCCAGTTTAAAGTTGTATCGATGAATCATCTCAACTTGTCAAACTTCCCGAGCTTGCGGTGGTAGATCTTTGTTGTGTGTTCTTCTCTCCCCTAGGCTGTGCATGAGGTGTCTCCAGAGCTGTTCACTATTGCCACGCTGACCGGCCATGCTATCAGGGCCATGGGACCAGACTACTCTGTAAGTGTGGCCGCAAAATGAGTTTCAGTCCATATATTTGCATGAAAATTTATCCTAGACTTGCACCAATGGGGTAATAATGAACAACAACAGTATATGGGAATGCTTGCTGACTAACCCCTTCATTTATTCTATAGATCATCATGGATAACGGGCCAGCCCATCGTGCTGGAAATGCTGCCAAGTGGCAGAAAGGTACGACTCATTTCATCTGATTTCATTATGGTCATGTCTTCGTACTTATGTGTAGTTGTGAGAATTCCTGATTCATCCAACAGTTGCCCCCTCTCGTTCCTCCCTTTTTTTTTTACCTTCTTCCTGGGCAGCCGGTGACGTCTTGGGGGATGTCTTTGAGGTGTCCAGCATCAGGCGTGAGGACTACGAGTTTCACAAGGGCAAGTCTGAGTATGAGGACATACTGCAGAGCAACAACCTACCTTCCTCAGCCACTCCACGAGGGCACCAGGCACCCGCCGCCTTCCTCATCATGGCCTCAGGGCTGGACAAGGTACAGAGTCGCTCCTCCTTTACCACTATTGCTGTTTAGTTGTGCAGCAGACGCTTTTATTCAAAGCATGGAGCACTTAATTGGAGGTGCTATAGATGGACCAATAGTCCATCCCTGCCAATGTTTCTACCCTTTTTGTTTCCTAACCCATTAGTACTGTGTTGGTTCCCCAAAACAGTTTGGTGTGGACTCAGACAAGCCCCTGCCGTACTCCCACATCGACATCGCCGGCTCCAGTGGCCCCTTCCCCGGGGTGCCAACAGGATCCCCCGTCCTCGCCATGGCAACCCACTATATCAAACTGTAATACCCTTGGTCCGAGCGCTACACCAGCCCATGAGCCAATTAAATGGGAGGGAAATGCTCAACAACGCACAGCAGCCTACAGTAGTTTGTGTCCAACATAGACTACTGCTAAGATCAAACAGGAATCTGAGTTGTGTCTGTTTGTTTTCTCTTCCCAAGGTACTTGGAAGGTCCACCCTTGTCTCAGTTTGTGTCTATGTGGCCTTTATCCATGTACTCAGGTGTGGGGACATAGCACTACGCAAATACCATGGGGTTTTTTTTATTGTGTTTTGTTACTGTGTGTCATCAAGGGAACAGCTGTATGACTAAAGCTAAACTGCCAGAACAAGCACTCAAAAAAATTAAAAATACAATGTTTATCATGTTGTCTGCATCCATTTCTTGGGGAGTGTATGCTAATTATAATTTTAAGTCGTGTGTGTGTGTGTGTGTGTGTGTGTGTGTGTGTGTGTGTGTGTCTGTGTGTGAGTGTGTGTGTGTGTGTGTATGTGTTTGTCTCTGGAGTGGG
>JAOPUA010000147.1:10621000-10633070 GCA_027122455.1 Trisopterus luscus | reverse complement strand
TGTGTGTGTGTGTGTGTGTGTGTGTGTGTGTGTGTGTGTGTGTGTGTGTGTGTGTGTGTGTGTGTGTGTGTAGGTGCTGTGGGGGCATGTGAGTATGCTGGCTGTACACCCACGTTCTGTGAGACGAATGGCCTGAGGTATAAAGCCATGGTGGAGATCCGGCGACTCAGAGGACAACTTACCAACGCAGGTACAGACACACACACACACACACATAGCACAAGCACGCAGGCACACTATACACACGCACACGCCTGTACACCGTACATTTGCACTTACGTAACAGTTGTTTGTGTTTATATTATATTACCAGTGAACGCAGTGTGTTCCGAGGTGGGCGTGTTTGTGGATTCCAAGATGGCGCCACCAACAGAAAGCCAGGTGATTTGTTTGCGGCAGATATTGCTGGCTGGACTGGGGGACCATCTCGCAAGACGCATACGAGAAGAAGAAATACTGGATCCAAAATGGAGGAATGGATACAAGGCAAGTACAAGGACAATACATTTGATATCTTGAGACATTTTACTTTTTCACTCCTCCTTTACCATGAATCAGCTTAACATTTCTGAGACACTTCAATCCTTTGCATTAGACCAAGAGCTTGAGGAGAGAAGGACATTTTGCTTACTGAACATTTGATGCAAACCTGGTTATATGCCTAGTCATGGTTTATAAACAATTCGGCTTTATATTTCCGTTTCCAGACACCTCTTCTGGATGACCCAGTGTTCATCCACCCCAGCTCTGCCTTGTTCAAAAAACCACCTGAGTTCGTAGTCTACCAGGAGGTCATGGAGACGACCAAAATGTACATGAGAGGTAAATGTGGATGAAATTCATATGGCCATCTATTGTGGTAGTGTCGTCTAGACTCTAGAGCTCTCTGGAGAGTAACAGAGGGGTACTTGTACAGTTGATACACACCAAAATGTGTTAGGGTTATGGTGTAACCACACCATTATACTGAATTCAATGTCTATCTGCTTGTCTTCCTCAGTCGTTTCAGCGGTGGAGCCGGAGTGGATCCCCCAGCTGCTGCCCCAGTACTGCCATTATGGATCTCCCCTGGAGACCCCGGCCCCATGGTTCTGTCCCTCCACAGGCACCATCAAATGCCACTGCACCAGCACATTCTGTAGGTCACCTTTCTCTGTAGCCCCGCTCCATCCAGTCTTAAACTGTAACAGTTGTTCCCAAATTTGTGGTCTGAGAAGACCTCTCTTCTCTGACAAAAACAGACCCTCTTTTGGTCTGAGAAGAGATGTCCTCACTCACGTATTGTTTTGTGCATTTGCGTCCTCATTCATCTTTTTTTTACCAAATCCACATCTTTTGTTAAAATCAACGCTCCAGTGAACGTGTGCGCATCCCGCCACACTAAGTGATAAGAAGTTTGCTTATGGCTACGAATCATTACAACTTTCAAACCTTTAACGTTTTTTTTCATAAAACTCCTGCTACTCCAAAAGCATGTCAGGCGAACCTATATATTAATATCAGGCAGCCCCAAAGAGAGGTCATGTCCCCGCAGTGCAGAAATGCTTGTTTAACTTCGCCCTGTCTGCCTCTCCATCAACTCTGCCATCTTTTGCAGACCGTGTGGCGTGGCCGCTGCCAGCAGTGGAGAAAACCTACCCAGAAGGCCTAGACAGATACAAGCTTTTTGCCAAGTTCCTCCTTGAGGGAGAGGTACAGCAGCACATCCTGCTCATCTCCAATGTTCAGTGCTTTCCTGCTGTAGCATTTGAATAACCTTGCGTCCTATGTGCTTTGTAGGTGTGTCTCAAGCTGAAGAAAAACTGCAGCGTACTTCTTTCAAACCCTTCAATCATGATGAAGACGTGGGCGAAGTAGGTTTCAAAATGCCCGTTGAATGATCATGGCCATTTTTTGCTGCCAATACTTTTTTTTGACTACTCTTGCTATGCTTCTACAGACTGCAGCCAAGGACTGAGGCTTTGCTGGTAGAGCTGGCGTCAGAGAGAGTTGACTGCCGAGATGCCCTTTTGTCAGTTTGGAAGGAGAAAGAAAAATGTAAGTGCAAAAAAAGGTTGTCTTTGAATCCTTAAAGAACATCATTATGTACATACATGCATACCTGCCCTGCTTGATAAGACGCCATCTAACCCTGCTCGTTTTGTCCTGTCCTCTCTTTCCTTAAAGTCCTCCTATCTGCGTACTGCCAGTGGCTGCCTGAATCTGTACATCAGGAAGTGGCTAAAAGTTGGCCACCTGTATAAAGGAATAGATGACCCTATTCAGGGAGACAGCTGAGGATGATGCATTTCAGAGACTTGTGACGGGACTACACCAATGGACAGGACACCCCCAAGTCATATTGAATTCCAGATGCTACTGCCATTCATCAAGTGTTTTTCCTACTCCTTTTGCAACTCCCTTTTACAGTTTCACCTTTTATATATCTGAATTGTACAAACCAAATGTTTTATCCCTGTTATGACTTCTAACTGTGTGTAACAGTACACTGTTAGTAGACAAGCCTATCAGATTTAGTCTTTGTGAGACCCAATAAAAATGTGGCTTGGAGTAAGATTGGGATGGATTTTTGTGTGTCAAGCATTTGTATTATAAAACAATTGTTAAAGAAGAGCTCTTAATATACCGATATACCATACCTTAGTCAATTTATGACTTTGGCCAAATATATATTGACTCATGGAAAGAGACGCTATTGGAAAGGAAGGAAGGCCTATGTGCATAAAATGTACTAGCATCTGCTTATAATACTTGAATCACAGTCTAAATTGATGCTTTGTTTAAATATTAAACATATATAAAATATTTCAATATTTCAAAACGTTCTAAAAGTCAATTTTAATATCATCAGTGGTCTGGTATGAGAATTTTGATATTATTGGCATTACTATAGCTATTGTATATTATAAAGATGGTATTGTAATTGAAAACATTTTAGATCTACTATTATATTACTAATGTGTTTACGTCATGTATTTCAATTTTTTTGCTAATTCGATTGACTAAACCTGTGTTTAGTTTAACTATACCAGTGCTCTTTGAAGTTTATATAAATATTATTTTATAGCTCTGGCTCTGACCTATCCTATATCATCTGTCGGAGCAACTGATTGGATGTTTGGAGTTGATGTCGTCACTTTTGGTTGCCGTTCACTTCCGGGTGGAACGGAAAACAACAATTGTATGTAGGTTCTACTCAGACTCTGTGTTGTTTCATATTTGGACCCAACGAAACATCTTTACTTGAGGCTACCTCAACCAAGTCCGACCAAAATGGTAAGTTATGAGTCTTAACAATGGAGATCCCCGCGCTGGACATGAGCAGAAGTGGCTGTTCAATCTGTTTCACTGAAAGTTGCCCTGTCATGATAAAACATAACCTAATATTATGTGTCCTACCCAACGATTTATCTTGTTCACATCCAGGTACAATGTGATTTTCTTTACCATGAGTTTTAACGTGTTTGTTCTCATATCGACAGTTCTCCTTCAACGTATTCGACCACCCGATGCAACGGGGTTTGCAAAATCGGTTCTCCACTCAGTACCGCTGTTACTCTGTGTCAATGCTGGCGGGTCCCAATGACAGATCCGACGTTGAGAAGGGGGGCAAAAGTAAGACCTTATACCTCATACCCTTTCAACGTGGACATTTTCCAAGAAAGTGCAATAATCAATGAAACGTTTTCCCCTTAGTTATAATGCCACCATCAGCTCTTGATCAACTGAGTAAGTCCATCTTCTATACAGTCCTTTGACATATTAGTATCACATTTCTTTAGTAATATTCTAAGGGTTTTGCCTGTTCCCTGTCCCGTACAGGTAGGCTTAACATCACCTACCCCATGTTGTTCAAGTTAACGAACAAAAACTCTGACCGAATGACACATTGTGGTGTTCTGGAGTTTGTGGCGGATGAGGGAATCTGCTACCTCCCACACTGGGTAAGAAATAACAACAGGTTTGAAGTTAAGGTTGAATAGACTTTGGAGGGAATAAAATTGTCGGCTCATTGGACCAAATAAAACTCAAAGCTGCCTCGCACTTGCCTGGTGAGACATTCCTGATCTTGCAAGTTTCAGATTTCCTCTGGCCTCGATCCTGTTGAAACCAACTTTCAAAGTTGTTGTTTTTTTGCAGATGATGCAGAATCTCCTACTGGAGGAGGGAGGTCTGGTCCAAGTGGAAAGTGTTAACCTGATGGTTGCCACCTATTCCAAGTTCCAGCCTCAGAGCCCAGACTTCCTGGATATCACTAACCCCAAAGCAGTGTATGAGAATAGTGACATTAACAATCTAGTATTGCTATAAATTGTTAATATCTACAACATGCTGTGTTAAACATATATACTTATATATCTGTGTTACAGGTTAGAAAATGCCTTGCGAAACTTTGCCTGCTTGACAACCGGGGATGTCATTGCCATCAACTACAATGAAAAAGTAATATATATTTTTCTTTTATGTTCATCCACTGTAATAATGGTAATATAGTCAGCACGTCAATACAAGGGTAGTAAAACTGATTCCCCCACCCCCCCCCTTTTCAGATCTATGAGCTGCGGGTTATGGAGACAAAGCCAGATAAAGCTGTGTCAATTATTGAGTGCGATATGAATGTAAGACCATCTATTTGTTGGCCTTAGAATAATAATAATTCTTCTGTATGTCTGTGGCTCAGCTCTAACTCTTGATGTTGTACAGGTGGACTTTGACGCTCCTTTGGGTTACAAAGAGCCAGAAAGAAGGCCTCCGCACCATGAGGAGCCTGTGGTAGGGAACCGGTGGGACCTTTTATGTGCATGTCTATTCTATACGTTTCCACCACTCACTACAAGACTTGTGCTCTGTTGTTGCCTTGCAGGAGGAGGAAGGGGATCCAAACAGCTATGCTGACATGGACATGGGGTTCAGAGTGAGTATTGACAGTGGTTTTGGTGTGTGACGTATTTGCAAATATGTATTTCCATGAATACACCAGAACATTGCAATCTAACCTATACTTTTTTTTAACATTTGCATTGACTATAGGCTTTCACTGGATCTGGTAATCGCTTGGATGGCAAAAAGAAGGGCATTGAGCCCAGCCCGGTCCCCATTGATCCAAATGACATCAAAAGGTCAGACATCAGGCTTAATTTATGCTTAAATGCTATAAATTATCATTTGTTTCATTTGAAGAATAAAGATTATGAATTACAACCGGAAATACATTTCCCGTCACCCAACAGAGGCATTCCTAACTACGAGTACAAAGTTGGAAAGATCACCTTCATCAGAAACTCCAGACCACAGCCTAAGAAACTGACAGATGATGTAAGAAGTTTGTTTTCCCTGTTTGTTTTAGCACATTAGTAAAGCTCCTAGTAAGCCATTTAGTTGTGTTTTCTGTTCTGTATCAACATACTTCAAATTCATGAGAGCTGTGTTATTGAAATGTACACATGCTTACGACGATGTTGTTTCACATTCCTAACAGGAGGATGCTCTGAGCAGATTCATTGCCTTCTCTGGGGAGGGAAAGTCCCTGCGCAAAAAGGGCAGGAAGCCGTGAAGATTTAATTTTAAAATATTGAACTGTGGATTTGGTGTGCAAGCGCACCACAGTTACACTCAAGCAAATAAAAGTGATATGTTGAGACAACAGGGAAGGATATGCATTTTCTGTCCCTTTTGTTATCAATAGCAGGTTTGCAACAAAGTTGAATTATGGTTTACTCTGGCAATGATAAATTACTGAACATGCATTTGTAATCAGGATGAAAGTAGTGCTAACAGCAGTAATTACTGGTTGGATGTCAGAGATATTAAATTACCTGGCCTTCAAAAAGTAAAATCTGGATTCAAATAATTATTGAAAGGGGTTTATTTTTGTGTTTTTGATCTTATTGAAACCCTGGACAATGGCTCTTCAACCACCAGACTGCTTTTAGTGCAAGAGACCAAACTATAAAAACAGTATTTATAGCTGTACGCGACCTTTGAGTTAACATTGTGAGATTTCATTCCTTGATGTGAAGTTGGTTTCTTATTTTGTTTATTTATAGACAGAATAAAGATGTTATTCAATATAAAATGTGTGCGTTTTTTTTGGATTTTGGTTTGCGGAGTGAGTAGCCTACTGTTAATAATGCATTTATATTTGAAACATGTCTTACACACGATTTAGGGTTTGGGTAAGGGATAACCCTAACCCTACACCTAACCATAAAATCCAACAGCTAGGACTAATCGAAACACGATCTTAATGAGAGCCCTCTAACCAATCAGAGGCGACAATCCCAGGGGGCCATGCAAGTGACGTAGTCACGTTTCCTTCTCGCTGTGACTACATCAAGAAATGGAGAAAAATTATGGAGTTATTTGGAGGGTATGCATTCAATCTAATACAAATGTTAATAGTAATTAGTAATGTGTAATTGAGCAATGTTTCCGTCTATACTTCGTCTTCAAAAATGCGACGTAAAGCCAACTAGTTCGTTAGCTATATGCAGTATGACCGGCGTGCCCGCTAGCTAACAAAACCTTTGCAATCATGACAACAACACGGACAAGGGACACTGGTTAAATGTAGTCATTTTCTGTTGTTATTGGACTTACAATCTTGGAAAAGAGTTGGGCCTAATTAATGGCCATGCACGCTTATTGACCCTTATTGAATGCAAGCCTACAGAAAACCATGTATCCTCTATTATTATTATTATTATTACTAATGCATTGTGCCTACAGTGGTTACTTGATGAAGCTTTTAGCCAAGCATATTTTTCTGCTTTTGTTTGTCCTCAGCCGCCACGTAGCTGTATTGATTACTGGAGTGAGTTTAAGCACTGTAAAAGCTTGAGGAACCGTTTTCAACACTACTATGCACATGGTACATCACCGTCCTGCCAACAGTGGAAGGATGACTACGACATGTGCGCAACATGGGAGAAATGCCAGGATCAAGGAGCCAAGGTAAAGTTGTCTGCATCATTCATATCACTACTTTGAGTAATGGGTTCGGTGTATCTTGAGTACCACAATAAAATACTGATGCAATTTTGTTCGTGTCTTTCTTTTACAGGAGGCACTACAGAGCAGTGAAAGGAGCAGGTTGGCAGAGCAGAAGAAGTTTACTCCAGTTTGGGAACTAAGAAATGTCCCTCCCAAGGACTGGCATATGCCTCTCAACCATGAAAGGCCACATGATTCTTGAACATGTATTTTCACTATTGGGGCCAAAACACATGTCAGATTTTCCTCAATGTACCTCCACTATAATATTTATAAAGTGTGACTACCACCACCCAGGGTAACCCTGTGGGCTATGTGGATGTTTGAAATATTAAACTAATTTCATATAAAATAAAAGCATATTTTACCAAAAAAAAATCTAACTTGACTTTTCATTTTAAATACATTGGACAACTGATTTCAAAATAACATTCCATGACACTTACAAGAAACACTAGTTTCATGAACAGGATGCAATTCACAATAACATTTGTATAAACAATTTATTGAGTTAGGAGTCGCATTTTATACAGGCATTGAAAGTTGGGAAAGATGTTGCAACATTATATACACACTTTGTTGTTGTGATGTTATAGTAAAACATCTGAGAACAATTTAAGATGATCATCTCATTGATGCTTTCCTGACTAGAGGGGCAAGGTGTAGAATCACAAACTGACACCCCAGCAAACGTGCATTCATCACTGAGTGTAGACTTTGGTGATGTCATGATATTTGCCATCTGGAGCCTCGTATTTGGGCTTGGGTGGCGTGTAGCAGGGTCCCTCGTGACTGAAAGGAAAGACGAGTGGATCTGGTTTAATAGCTGCCTTGTACAGCTCCTCAGACTCGATCTTTAGTTCCTCCAGAGCTTCTCTTTGGGCTTCCAGGGCTAGGTTTATAGCCTCCATCTCAGCCGTATGCTGCACCTGCAAGATATAAAATCATCATATATGAACCAGGCTGAATGAATAGTCAATGTTATGTGCATGGTCATGTGTTTCAATTGTTTGCATCATGTTGAACGGTAAAAATGTGTTAACAATTACATGCTTGAAACGAGACCACTCCTTCAACAGCAGCGCTCTGCGTTCACTCTCCTCAAAGGACAGCCTGGGCTCCGAGCGTGCTCTTTGTAACGAAGATGAACAAAGTTAGAACTGATTTTATTGTCTCAGTGACGTTTTGGAACAATAATGTGAATGCTTGAGGTGCTGTAGCTCTATGTAGAACATACATTATATTGATTTTGGATTGGAAATGGTCACACACAAATTCTGAATGGCATTAAGGCAGAGGATGTGTACCTTGCTTCATCCAGACATTTAGTTGGAGTGATGAAGTCTTCTATGGGGATGAGTTCAGGTGGAACTTTCTCCAGCTTCTTTAGTCTCTTCTTCAGTCTCTCTCTTGCCACATGCTCTCTTTTGGGGTCTACCTTTTTCTTTTTTTTGGGTTCCGCCCTGAAACAAATATTAACAAATATATAAACAAATATAGATCCAGGTTTACTTTCATGAGGCAATGGCCTAAGTGACTCAATACATTGATCCTGATTTCAGTAAACATACCTTAAAGGGGCAGATGTGTGTAGTGTCAGCACAGTGCTAGACCATAGACTTTGCCTGGTTAGACAATGTTCTTCCACAAAAATGCTGTAAAACAAACGGTGTTGCAATTAATTAAACTCAAGTTCCATATTGCAGTTTCAACAGAATATCATGTTTTTATTCGTTGAAATAGACGATTTGAGGCTGCACAGGACAATACTATGTTGATTTTGATGATGTACGGAATGTAAGACCAGTGACAAGTAAACCAGTTTAACAGTCAATCAACATGAGAGTAACTCACCGAGGCACATGGGTCTGTCGCCCTAGCACCCTACCCATACAACGTGATACAATAAGAGACATGTTTCGCTTTTTAGTGAGTTACATTAAATTCGTAGTCGTAAACAGAAAAAAATCATTTACGTGAATTGTTAAACTATCATCTATGCGTTTATCCTTGACGGCTGGCTGCAGAATGAGCGCAGAAATATGACGTCGGCAACTCTCTGCTCGGATATATTTCACATTGTTACTTTCGAGTAATTTTTTTCCACAAATAAATCTTAGACATCTAGGTTTTTCGTATTATTTGCATGGAGAACGATACAATATATTTTCACATCATTGATTTCATAAGATTTTCCAACTCATATTAGGATTGACTGACCAGACATTTGCTCGAATGTTACTCTGCGAAACACAAATTACTCGGGGTATTGAGGGGAAAGGTGAGCGGCGAGCGCTGATCATTGCCAGTGTTCAACGGGTTGGAAGCTGGTTGATAGTGACACCCGGCATTATTTCTGATCAATTCTCGGATTGTGCTGTATGCCATGGCGCTTCTAAGAGGTAAATAAACATGCCAGAGTCAACTTCAAATGCGCATCTATTTATTGTGGTGTATGTATGTGCAAATAAGTTTCAATGCTACTTCTATGCTACTTATGCAACAATGCAACATAACCTACATGGATTCATAAAAATAATGGGTTAATCGGAATCGATGTAGCTTGACAACATATGTTGTGTATGTTTACTATTTAAATCACCTATTTGTAATGTAATAACTGCATTTTCGTTTGCTAAGAAAAATAGGGGAAAGGTGAATCTGTATCAGGAACTTTTTAGTCATGTTTCACCTTTTGACTTTGATCACTTCATACATGGGAAGCACCGATCAGGTTTTCTAATTAATAATAATAATAATAATAATAATAATAATAATCATAATTAATAATAATACTTTTACTAATTTAATACCATTAATGTTTTCTTCGTGCTCAATATTAGTAGCTCGATTATTGCCCTTATATCTCCAGTTGCTCTTATACTGTTGCTTCTCTCCAGGTGTATTTATTGTTGCTGGCAAGCGCACTCCGTTTGGGGCGTATGGCGGTGTTCTGAAGGACCACAGTGCCACAGATCTAGCTGAACATGCTGCCAAGGCGGCCCTGGCAGCAGGGGGGGTGGCGCCAGAACTTGTAAACAGTGTCATCTTTGGTAATGTCATGCAGGTAAACCTGACCACTAAGCTATATCCAGCGTACATTCTACATCTGAAAAATATTGATCTCGGTCTAGCACTTACTGATTAACCCTAACCCTGAAGGGAGGGATGGAATTTTTTCAGTTGGATACTTTCAAAATAAATCTTATTCTGGCAGGTTTTTTCCATATTGCCTGCTATTATCTGAATAAGTCAATTCCATTACAATTGTATCATGATATGGCAATAGGCGTGGAACTCTGTACAAGCCTGCATAGACTTTGCTCCCGCCTTGCACAGATGTTGTATTTGTGCTAAACAAATTAACTAAAATAAACTAAACTAAGGAGCAGGTAGGAGTTAGACATCTTCATCAAGGATGCCTACAGGCCGAGCTGTGGACAGGAAGGATCCAGTACCTTTTAGCTGGGAGTCCAATACCTTCCAACCTGTCTTCATATTCAGTTTATTTCCAATTCAGCAAATACATCCCCTTTGTTTTTCTCTGATACAGAGCTCCGCCGATGCGGCTTACATTGCACGACATGTGGGTCTGAGGGCTGGTGTCCCCATCCCTGTACCAGCTCTCACTGTGAATCGCCTGTGTGGATCTGGCTTTCAGTCCATCATCTCTGGTGCCCAAGTAAGAACTTGTTTAAGTTATTTTGTGACAATGTTTTTACTTTGATACTAACCTATATCATGGCACGTTTATTAATATAAATGATCGTGCAAGTTACAAAAAGCTTAGAATTAGCATTGTATTGAACAATTTGGTTGTTTTGTAGGAAATCTGTTTGAAAGAGTCTGAGGTGGTCTTGTGTGGAGGCTCTGAGAGCATGAGCCAGGCACCCTATGCTGTCCGCAATGTACGCTTTGGTACCAAGTTTGGGGTTGACCTCAAGGTGTGTTTTTCTTTATTTTCACCACATTTTACTGGAAAAATCCAATTACTTGAAGTATTCTGCAAAATGGGCATCTCAATCACTTTACTATTAATTTTCTTCTTTCAATTTCACCTTAAAGCTAGAGGATACATTGTGGGCCGGGTTGACAGACCTCCATATCAAGATTCCTATGGGCATCACAGCAGAAAACCTGGCAGAGAAGTACCAGCTCAACCGGGAGGAATGTGATCTGTTTGCATACCAGTCCCAGCAAAAGTGGAAAGCCGGTGTGTGGGAAACATTAACTTTATATTCATCTTTCATTACCCAGTGTGTGTTTTGGATGTCATCCAACTTGTGCACATTAAGCCCATGGAACACAGTTTGTCATTGGATTGTCATTGTTGGGAAGTAAACTTAAATTCTTGTTTTACTGCAGCTCATGAGGCCGGCCACTTTACAGCAGAAATTGCTCCCATCGACGTGAAGGCTAGGAAGGGCAAGGTGCCGATGACTCATGATGAGCACCCTCGTCCACAGACCACATTGGAACAGTTGGCTAAACTTCAGCCAGTCTTCAAGAAGGGAGGGACGGTTACTGCAGCTAATGCATCTGTGAGTTAGAACACTACAGTACCTGTGATTGTGATTATATAATCTAATGAAGTGGTTCCGAACCTTAGGTGTACCACTTAATTTTCAATCAAAACCTTTCATGGATCACCTCATATACAAAAAGATATGATGAAAATGTATAAAACACATGCAGTCAGAGCAAAGAGTGCCAGTGCCATCTTTATACACAATTATTACCACAAGAAAGATGGTTGGATATAGTGAAAATGAAAAATCAGCAATGCTTCTTATGCTTCCCTGTATGTTTTATATTATATAAAATATGATGTAATGCAAAAAGAGACAGTATTTTTTAAAATTAAAATCCATAATACTATATTTATTGGAAAATATTTCTAATTCATTCAGTTATTGATATTATTTTTATATTATTGTAAATTTGTCTATTTCAAGGATAAAACAGAATTGCACAAGGGTTACCCATTATAATGAATCAACCATAGACTGTAAAATATATGGACAAAGCGTCTGTGACGTCACGCGTAGATTTCTGAAGAACGCAAATGAAGCCGTTT
>JAOPUA010000147.1:8948635-8958687 GCA_027122455.1 Trisopterus luscus | reverse complement strand
GCCACCCTCCACGAAGGCATTGTCCCCATCTCCTGCCTCAGAGCATGGGGCCTTGGGCCGCTGTGCTGTCAGCGGTGCAGCTGGGGCTGCTGTGGGCAGGGTCCAGCGGCTGCTGGGGGCTGGGTCCAGGGGCTGCTGGGGGCAGGGTCCAGCGGCTGCTGGGGGCTGGGTCCAGGGGCTGCTGGGGGCTGGGTCCAGGGGCAGCTCGTGGCGGTTGTTGCACTGCCTCCCATGTCCTCAACTGGAATCCACCCGATGGTTGGCCGGGGCTGGGAGCTGGCGTTGTGCTGATACTGCTGCGCTGCAGTGTTCCCAGGCAGCCCTTTGGGGGCCCTGCCTTGTCAGAGAGGCATGTGCACAAGTGTAGCAGGTCATCCAGCGCAACAATCCACCTACAATTGGCTCCTCCCACACCAGTAGCGGTGGATGTTGTTGAAAACCAGTTTGCTACATACATTGAAGGTTGGCTGTATGCAGCGCAGGTGGTGAATATTGACATGTCAGAGTACTCTCTGAGAGTGTGTGGTGATGGCTGGTTTATCCAGTGTGCATTGATTGCTCAATGTACCACAGGTGTGCAACTTGTATGCTCAAACCCTCCCACTGTGAGTTTCTCTCTCCTTTTACTATTGTACAGATGAGATTGGAACACACCTCCTCAGTGTACAGTTTAATGTAGTTAAAATGCAAGGAGCATTCGATACAGACCAGTGACAACATTGAACATCCCTGGTATTTGAGGGTGAAGATAAAATCGACTAACTCTGAAGCCCATGACTGTGAACTGGTGATGAGTACATGTGAGAGGGTTAGTGTCTGTATGGAGGACGTCTGTAAAAGAGGGCATGATTTGAGGGCTAACAATGTCGGCTTGCCAGAATGCACAAGGTAGTTATTGTCAGACGGCGAGACCCATGAGCAATGTCATTTTGCCTTTCTGCCGCTAATAGATCACAGCTCCAAGACAACCCTGGAATTGATCGCAGTGCATTATGAATGGCTGGTTCCAGTCCATAAAGTAATATGATGATATACAGTCAATCCATTTATTTTTTACTTTTTATGTTCCTCAGTCCATGTGATTTTGTGGTATTAGAGGACTTTTGGGTCCCTTCATTTTCATTGAATGGTACAATTCCTGGTGTGTCTCACTGTGGCATTGAAGAAGCCAGCATAAGAAAAAGAGGGGTGTGGCACTTGTACTGGTGCCATCAGTTCTTGGATCCATACTGAAGCCCTCTTCGCTCATCAACTAACCCTATATCTTAAAAATATCAAACTTTGTGTGTGTGAGCTTTACACTGCTGCTGGAAAAGTTACATACCTGTTCTCACACATTCCAGGTGCGCTTCAAAGCGTGGACTATGTTATCGTTCAAGTATGGTTGGCAGATGGTTTCTCAGTCTCAGTTCTGACATGCAGTTTTCCATACCTCATAACTCAGCCAGAGCAGAGATGAGACCAAAGGGGATACAAACACACATCACCCCCCATGGGATGATGAATGCAAATAATAGGTCAGCTCTTTGGATGAAGAAATCTCTTATGATAAGCCTTCCAATGATCTAGGACAGAAAACCACCAGCAGCCACTGAGTCTAGCCTGTACCTGGAGATGGGATGTGGTCAGGTACTAACCAGGGGTCAGTTCTGTACTGGGAGATGATCAAGGTAGACAGAAGAATGCCAATTATTTCTGTTCTAGTGAGCTGCTTGACCTGGGGATACAATCTGGCTTGGCCTTTTGCAATCTTGCACAAAAGATCCCCTATTTCTCCAAATGAAGACAGTGGTTGCACTGTTCATCTTGATGTGCTTCTCTTCAACCCACTGTATCTCCCTCTGGATGTAGACTGGGAGATGACCTCCCTTCTCTCGGGATGGTGTAGCCCGGTGGTCTCCATTGTTGCCAGGAACACTGTGTGTGTGAGGTCAGTTTGAAGCTCACACACACTGAGACTTTCAGCTTCACTAATCCTTTCGATCCGGATCTCATCAGACTGTGATGTCACTCCAGGGGGTCTGAAATGTGATGCTGTCACACACAGGATACATTTGATGAATAAGGTCATGGGTGGGGTATTCCTCAGCATCTGCATTACTTGTTCAGCATCACTTGAAGGCCACAACTTCTCCTTCACTTCAATGGCACGAAAGAGGAAGGTGGTGGGGGATTCTCGGGGATCCTATTTTATGTTCAGGAGTTGGTGGTGGACGTCAGCCGCACCATTTCCTTCGAAGTGGCCTTTTAAGATATTTTTTACGCTGGACAGTGTCAGTTTTCTCTTAAGCTCCAACATGTATTACAGATGTAATCCAGGATTTACTGCTCTGATGACTGCCTTCACCACCTCTGGGTCTGAGCCTCCATCTGATGAATGAGGCTTGTGTGGGACAACCTGTCCCTTTGTCCTTGTGCGCAGATCTTTACATTTATTCTAAATTCGCTCCAGAGAGTTACCTCTGGTTACCACGGGTGGGTCAGGTAGGCTTACATGTCTAAGCTGCGGGGTGCAGTGGTTAAGAGGCGCTCATCTTCTCCTGCAGATCTCTTATCTAATTCTTCTTGGGAATTGTGATCAAACATACTGGTTCTTGATGTCAGGTAAGTGGCTTTGGTCAGTGTTTATACCGCCTTTTCTGCTCCTCTCAGTTCTGCCATGAATGATAGTAGATCTCTGAGGCAGTTGCACATCCTAAACTCCTGAGAGTTTCCCTCTATGGAGTTGAGTAGGTTCCATCAACAAATTCTTTCGAGTCGGATCGTTCATTTGCGAATATAAATATTACGCATCATATACCTAATGCTCTTGCGTCTATACTGGGGGATACACGAATACACAGTGAAGCCGTTATGGGCTACAGAGCCATTTAGAGTACTGGATCACACAGAAGTTTGTTCTTTTTGAACGAATCATTCATGAATCCCACATCACTATTAATTAGCACTGTGCAACAAAAGAGAAGAGCTGTGATTGTGTACCAACCACATGTGAACCATTGTTGCCACAAGAATATGAAAGTAACAGTACTTTACGTGTTTTATCAACTTGTTTATTGACTGATTGACTATGACAAAAATCAATTCTACTAATGGGTAAACACCCTAACCCTAACCCTGTACCAGTAACCCTAACCCTGTACCAGTAACGCTAACCCTGTACCAGTAACGCTAACCCTGTACCAGCCTGTTTACAAGAAATAACGTTTTGCCCTAATCCTCTAACGGCAAGTGTGACCCTAATAGCCATGTTCACATGGCTATTAGAGCACTCTCTGAGAGTGCTCTGACATGACAGTATTCGAGGTATTAGAGTATTAGAGGTCAGCTTGTTTTAAAGTTGTTAAATTGTTAAGGGTTAGGTGATATATTTAGACTAAGAAGAACATGGGCTCTAATACTAACTGTTGTATAAGTGTTATAGTGTTATTTATATAGTGTGTATTTGTAGGTTACCAAGAACTTTAAAGATAAGTTAATTGAATTACTTAGTTTAAGTTAGTTAGTGACATAAGGCAGGATGTGACACTCCAGCATCATTCATGCTTAGGGACTATGTGGAGGATGAGTACTAACACGAATCCACACAAAGAGTACCTTGCTGTGACCTCTCATGCCTGAGCAGAGATCAGGGTTAAGAGACAATGTCATCACAATCCTTCACATTGACAACACATATGAAACCTTTCCCCTATCTTTCAGTTCATCACACATTTCCCATCAGTCTGCCATCCAGATGCAGCAGAGATGGGGGAAAACATCAACCAGAAGCATTGGAAAGCAGCTGCCACTTTGATAATGAAGGAATAGGACCTGGTGGAAGACATTCTTCAGCTAATTCAGCATGAATGCGAAGCCCTGTGCAACCCTAAAGCAGGTCTCCAGGACGGGATAAATGTCCCGGGCAATCAATCCTGTAAATATGATAATTATTTATTTTGTATGTTCACTTATTTGTGAAACCTTGTTTAAAACAAGTGTAATGCTTTGTGTTGCTCTGTCATTTCATTTATTAGTTTAAACTAGGGTCTGTTTTCTGTTAAAGTTTTCTGTTAAAGTAAACAGTCAAATGTAATTCATTCATTCAGTATTTATTGAGGAAAATAACATTAGAAACAGACAGCTGACACTTTATCCTCATACCTCACACAGATCATCTTATAACAACACAGATTGTCTTATAACATGCACAACAATGCCACATCTCTCTAAATGTGTGTATATTTAGATCAGGACACACCAGGACAGTATTGACTGATTCTGAGCTGCTGTGTCTGCATGTGGTCAACAAGGTCCTCCTCAACATGACCTCTGTATCCATATCTGGCAGAGAAAAGCTATTGGCAGCTGAATTAGACTCACTGCTGTCACATACCTCACATTATTAGAGTGCTTCATTATTAGTTTATTTTGCATGTTTTCATTTGAATACAGGGAGGGTGTGAGTAAAGTCTGCCAAGTCAAATATTTATGTGCCGTGTTCGAGAGTAGAATCAATAGCTTCAGTGCCAAACCCAGTGCAAGCTGTCTTGGTGTGTTCAGATGTGGTTTCCTCCTGAACCACACAGCCCTGATAGTCCTCCATCATGTCCCTGATCACAAAATGTACCTCTCTGCATTTGACTGGAGTAACCTCTCCTTGCAACAAGTCGTGCCACGGGGTTAGCCGTCTACAACCTTCAAATGTGCCAGAACATACACAACGGCCAAAGCAGCACAGATGTCCTTGTTCGACACTGTGGCTTGTTCTTCAAACTGACAGGCTTTCCGAAAGCAGCAATTCTACCTGTGTCAAGCCTCCTTTAACTACCCCGCCAACCCTTGGAAACGGATAGAAAGCAAAAACAGCATGTGACTGAGACCCATCTCTGCCTGGCCTGCCAAACAATAGATTCACCCTCCTTTGGTAGCCCATAGATGACCACATGTGAAAGTTTAAAGGGACACTTCATCCATTTGCATTAAGCTTAGAAACCCACTCATATTTTTGAATGAGTCGTGCGTCATTCTCTCGTTTTCCCCTGAGACGGGAGAGCTCTGGATCTACCGCTAACACTTCCTGCTTCAAATTACGCAAAATGATGATTTTTGCGTCATTTAAAGCAGGAAGTGTTAGAGGGGGGACAACATCCACAAGCTCATTTGCTAATTGTTCTGGCAATTAAAATAGTCACAATAAAGCAGGCACCTATCTACAGATAAGAGAGAAGACAGTACATTTGAATGCCGCAATATATTTTTTGATAGCTAGGACTCACAAAAGGTTAGCGTGACAGCACAGATGAAATGTCGGCTTACGAGCTCCCACTAAATCTTAGCCAAGTACGACCAAGTGAAACACAAAGAGCAGCTGTGTGGCGTTGTTATAACTAGCTGGCTACGCTAGGCTGCTAGTTCCAACCTCCCAATTCATATGGCTTCTAGTTCAACATAATACAGATTAGTTATGACATGATCTAGAACCAACCCTTACCAGTTGTAGACAAGCTGTACTCCAACCACCGCAGACCATCAGGTGTCTGGACATCATGTCTGCTCTAGCTGATCAGCAGCGAGAACTCTGGGACCAAACACCAGCTGGATGTCTGCCTCATCCTGACCAACCCTGGTCTCCATGAGACAGACCAACGGACAGACTACATCCCTGGTCTCCTTGAGACAGACCAACGGACAGACTACATCCCTGGTCTCCATGAGACAGACCAACGGACAGACTGCATCCCTGGTCTCCATGAGACAGACCAACGGACAGACTGCATCCCTGGTCTGCTTGATACAGACCAAAGAACAGACTGACGGACGGAACAAAGCTTTAAGTGCAGTCATTTGTGCTTCTTTTAGTGAAAACCGTAGTTTGTTTAATACTGGGTCGATAGGACTCAACAGATGGATCTACATCAGCGGTATCCACCTTGGTTGTTTCCAAAACTATGGCGCTGCCCTGTGCCGTCATCGTATTTATCCGCCTCCTTTTTAACGGTTGTGATTGGCCCGGATGGATTCTTCTTCCGCTCTATGGGAGCAATTCCAGTCCCATGAATAGAATGTGACAATAAGTTTAGCAAAGGCGCTAATTTCCACTACATGAGATGCTAATAAAAGACGCAGTAATGTCAACCTACAAAAAAGGAAACAAGATTAAATTGTTGGTGTGGTATGTCCATGTCTTGGTTGGACTCAAACTAGTGTGGGCAGCTACTTCTAGGTTTGTACAAAGTTGAAGCAGATGAAAAAGATTATCCTGTTTCGATTTAGAGTAAAGGAAATTGTCACATTCCGTCACTGAAATAATGGATCACCAGGACCTTTTAGCTTTTTGAAAAACATCTCAAACCATACTTTATACCATAAAAACATCAATAATAATACAAACAAACAAGATAATGTGAAAAAGATGTTGAGATGGATTTTTGGGATATACCAGTAACAATAAAACAGTGGTCAATATATGTTGTATATGCAGATATTTGTTTGGTCAGAAAGATAAACACATATGCAAACAATTGGTGAGGAGACACTAGATATATCTATCACATTATATTCTACAAAATCCTATAGAAAACTACAGTCGTAGTAATAGAAAACTATGATTACATAAAACAAAATGTATTGTTCATCAACGAATTAATGTAATTCTGCCCTTTGAGCTTTCTGTGTGTGTGTGTGTGTGTGTGTGTGTGTGTGTGTGTGTGTGTGTGTGTGTGTACAGGTTGTGGAGAACTCCATCTGTTGCTAGCTCTAACCCTAACGCTGTCCTGTGTGTCTCTATGACACCTCCTTCTCTTTGTTGTGGTCGTTGGTGCTGATGCTGTTGAGGCGTTCTCTTTCGTTCTGCAGCTGTGCCTCTTGCCGGTCGCGGACTTCTCCCTCCACGTGGTATCCCACCATGGTCTGGTAGACCATCACCCCGATGATAGCCCCAAGAAACGGGGCAAAGATGGGCACCAGGAACCAGCACCTTCGAGCCCTGAGAAGATAAATCCGCACAATCAATAAAGATGTAGGATACAACAAGTAAACACAGTGAGAGGAGGGGATGCTGTGTGACAGCGTCGTCTTCATAGTGGGGAGGGAGAGGACATTTAACCAGACTCACGTGAAGACCTCCGCACCCCAGCCAGCCATGGAGGTGAAGATACGTGGCCCCAGGTCCCTGGCTGGGTTGACGGCATAGCCAGAGTTAAAGCCCATGGCCAGTCCGATGACCAGCACCACAAAGCCCACGGTGAAGGCCTCCAGCCCCTGGGGGATGGGGTTGTTGTATGGATCCACGATGGCCAGGATGCACACGATCAGAGCGGCCGTTCCAATGAGCTACGGGGAGAGGAGAGAACGCTGAGGTCTAACTGTCACCCTGTCAATATGTGTTCAGTACAAGCTATTGATAACAGAATGTATAAAAATTATGAACTAGAAAGTGGGCATAGTCAAGGTGCATACCTGATCAAAGAAGCCATTGAGAATTGTGAGATGTTTTCCAGGATACGTTGCGAAGATGCCGGCAGTCGACCGGATTCCCGTCACATTAAAGTTGTCAGGATGGTCCCACAGGGCGTCTGAGATAAACAAGATAAACCTTTGTTGTCCCAGTCAATATCACAATGTCAAAATCTACAGCAGAGATGCTTTGGTTTTGATACAATAACTTAATAGCAACATGATAAAATAAAATAAGAATCGACTTGATCCCTCACCGTAGTACATGCCGAAGATTATTGCTGAACCCAGGAATGCCCCCAGTGTCTGAAAGGCAAAGTATACCGGGAACTTTCTCCAGGGTTCTCTTCCAAGTAGGCACAGGGCAAAGGTCACAGCCGGATTCAGATGGCCTCCTGTCGGAACAACGTGTACAACAGGATCATATTAAAAATAATGATCATTAGGGTCCCACCCAGCCTGCTTCTTGTGACTAGCATTGCTTTGTCAAATGCAAATTATTGTATCTGAAATTGTTTGTGCTTGACAGTTCCTTGGCTTACCGGACACTTGGCCACAGACTAGAATGCCCAGGGTGGCCGCAAAGCCGAAGGAAAAGTTGACCGTTAGAAACATGCCATGGGACCCTCCGCTGAGAACTAGCTGAGCTACAGCGCCACAGCCAAACATCTGGGGAGAGAAGCATATAGGTCAACATCAGCACAACAGTTTGGTCTGTGGTCGTCCACCGATATCGCTCTCCAGAAAGCGGACTGAATGACTGGATGTTTGTCCCACATAGAGGTCACCTTATTGGGTGAAGGGCGGACCTGATTGTTATCAGTGAAATTGAAAGCCAGTTTTTGTGGACTGGACTTGTGTCTAAACTGAATGTTGAGGGGTGTGTACGTTCACCACCGTCCATTCTAGAGGTTACTCAATGACTTTGGTTCAGAAACAATATTTGCTGCTATTATTATGTTTTAAAAGTCTCCACTGTTTTTCACTGCATACACCATTTCACATTCTAATTTACATGTGTGTGATCATGCATGTGCATGTGTCTGTGCATGTGCATGTGTCTGTGCATGCACGTGCATGCCTGCGTGTAAGCGCTACAATGTTCCATGCATCTGTTTTCGATGAGAGGACGTGCATTAGTTTCTGGCTGAGGCTACCAATATGAACCCTCTGAATGGGACACATTCCACCACGACCACAGGACTCTTACCATGAGGTTAGCCTCGGGAGCCACATTCAATGGTCCTGGTGCCTGAGGGAGGCTCCCCATCGCTGGGTCTGGGCTAAAGCCCCGTAAATAGAACGTATAAAGTCTCTTTGATGAGCGCTGCAGTCCGCAGCTCAGTGAAGGAAATCTGAAGTCCCAATTCTTTAAGACCAGAATACTTTCAGAGCATTTCCTCCAAATGTCAGAGGCATCTGATTGCAGACAGCTCAACATGGGCCAGCAATCTCAGGTCGGATGAGATTTCCATAGAATTGAAGCCTTAATTGTCCTCTTTGTTCAAATTTGCTATTGGAATAAAAACATACGTTTGGTGAAATATTTACTTTTAATGCTTTGTATGTATTCAACCTATTAATAAAAATAAATCCAAAAGAAAACTGAAAATCTAAAACTAGCTAAAGCTTGTCTACTAATCGTGAATAGAAAACATGTAATTGCCCTAATTATGGTGCTTCTCATCCAGCAGGTCGTCACAGCATTAACGAGTTTGGATTAGTTGAGCGTGCATGATATCCCATCAGCCCAAATGATCTCTGCTAATCCCTCTGCCTACTACTAAAATGTGTATTCAGAAATTCGTGATTACGTATTAAACATGAGGGGTTAAGAAACACAAAGGATACTGGTTTATTAAACATCAAGTGTACAACGTAATGGCTTTATTAACATAAACCAGCATGATTTCTTGGTCTCTGAATTTATATCTCAAATAAATGATACAAATCAACTACAGCAAATACGACAGCTGTGTGTCAGAGGAAAAACACAAAGACATACAGTCTGCTGACGCTGTGTGTGAGGAGTAGGGAGGTGAACAGGATTCCTTATAGGTTAGTTGCCGTAGGCATTCTAATTGTATGCTTGGAGCATAAAGCTTTCATCGAGAATAACAATAAAACTTTTACTTCAGAAGAAAAAGTGAGAAATACAATATTTATACACACACACAAGACATTGACAACCAACACACAGACGCTAACTCATTATACAGACATAATATACAGACAGAAACTTACCACGAGGATGAGCGTCCCCAGACATTCTGCCAGCGCCTGGCGGAGCAGCAGGTTACGGATCTGGAAGCTTCTGGACAGCTTGTCCAAATACACCTTCTGTCTTCCCATGTTGGGTTCTGAGAGTGGTTTGGTGGGAGACGGTCTTCAGCTGGTACGTCCTTCTGTGATGTTCAGAACATGAGTCTCCTCTTCTTATATTTTTGTGATGGGTCCTGGACAGATGCCAAGTCCTCAGCCCCACCTTCTGGAACACGCCTCTCTCTCTGCCATTCCAACAGGCTCACTCACTCTCTGCATCCCTTTCACTAGTGCACATGCACAGACACACACACACGCATGTCCAGACACACACACACACACACACACACACA
>JAOPUA010000147.1:8381590-8392014 GCA_027122455.1 Trisopterus luscus | reverse complement strand
CACACACACACACACACACACACACACACACACACACACACACACACACACACACACACACACACACACACCATTTTACACAGTATTTCTTCTTAATTCTTCATCTTTAAGTCTGTTGTGATACTATCTTGGGGAGCAACCTGTTCTCAAAGGAAATGCTCTTTAATTATCGACAGGGTGGGAAATTAGCAAATGCCGGGTAATCGTGTCAAACCAGCTGGCTGAATGGTGGAGCTAATAAAAGGTAAGGTTCTGTTAGAAGTTCTGATGTTTTTATCTTGTTGGCTAAACGTGAAACAGGCAATGATGCGTTTGTTGGGATACCCGTAGAATAGGTGTACTACTACAACTTTTTGATGTTTACAACTTTTAGCATCTCCTCTACAGCTATACGATATGATACGATACAACTTTATTAATCCTCCGTAGGAGAAATTCGTTGAATGGGAAGAATGGGGAGAAAACACATTGAACAAGGTAATGTAAGGATTTGATTTAGGTTTATTTGTTTTTCTTTGTTGGCACATTCAGCTGGTCTTCAAATCACGATATTACTTCCTTAATGTTGCAAGCTCACCACTACTGTTCTGTCTGGAGAGCTGTTTGCTTCACGCTGGGGGATTGTAACATTTTTGTAAGGGTGTTGAGGGTGAATAATTATCCAGATATGCAAATATATTAAATATATTTTTTATATCTATATTACAAAGCATATTCATGTATTTCTTTGATTTCCATTACCATAGTCCGAAAATACTTGATTCAAGTGTGTTTTTCTCATCAACCAGACACTGGCTGTTGCTCCAAGAATTAAGTTTCCCTCCCTGAAATCTATTTCTTCTTCCAATGTATATTAAATGAGAGCAAATTATCGTGGAAGGTTTTTATGGATGCATTTGTAATCGAAGCTCCAGTGATATTAAAATGGTATAATTGATGTGATTCATTTGAGAGCTAGAATTATTTGCTGAGTAATAATGATGATCATAATGATATTGCAAACTGTACATATACATAATTTAAATAAAATTGAATTAATTTGAAACATTCATTTAGAAACATTCAAAGGAGATTGAACCTGCGTAACCTGGGACCTTAAGGTGAGATAAAATGTGGAATACCAGACAAAGATATAAATGGATGCTGGAGATGAACAATTAGATGTGTTAAAGATGAAAGTGTCACATTCTTCTACAGCCTGACGCTCGCAAAACTTTTCACCAGATTAAAATAAAAATGATTTGCTGAGTTGTTGCTTCTAAAAGAGTAAGTGCCAAATGTTCTGCCCATTCCCAGACCTCAGTATGCCATGCTGTGAATATTGAAGTCAATATAACAGTCCACTTTGGTTTCCATTGTATGCTCTGATGCATAAACTGCCAATTTGACTACTGCACCTGACATTTAGGCTTTTGTACCAAGGGACACCTTAGAAAGAAAATGATGACATCCCACTACGAAAAAGCTGTCAACTATGTGTTTATATGTGTGTGTGCGTGTGCGTGTGTATGTGTGCGTGTGTGCGTGTGCGTGTGTGTATAGAGCGTGGCTGTTTCTCTGTCGGCCTGGGATGAGTTATAAGTCTCTCATTGGAATATAGCGACGGGGCCTCTGTGTGTGTTTGATCACAGTGTATTGCTGGGTCGACAACGTGCTCACACCTCCTCAGTCACCTGCGCCTCTAAACCTGTGCACCGGAGCGAGCCATTTTGTCGCTGTAATGTTATAAATGTCACATAGGGAAATCATTTAACTGTCACTCACTGCACTGGAAATCTGAGTTTTATTCCTGGCTTGCTTTGCAGGCTCCGTTGAGCTTGTACAGTCCTCTGTGGTCCTCTCGCCAGGCCAAAATAAATGGTAGGAAAAGAGCTTACAAAATGATTGGTGAATGGCGTAAATGACGTGTGTGTGTGTGTGTGTGTGTGTGTGTGTGTGTGTGTGTACGCGTGCGTGCGAGCAAGTGACGGACTGGTGTCTTATTCAAGCTGTCTTCGTGTCTTGCACCCACTCCACACTGGGCTAGGCTCCAGCTTTCCTGCAAACTGTTCCAGCGTAGGTGGGTGAGAGGGGATAGACTGAGAACAAAGAATGAGACAGGCTGTCTCGTCCCCGCAGTACTTCATGTGGTGGTGGTGTGTGTGTGTGTGTGGTGTAGTGTGTGTTAATGTAGTTTACAGAGTCCTGCTGTGTGTATTAATGAAAGCAATATGCTCAACGGCTGTGGGGTGGAAAGGATATGGCTATTGATGGAAAACACGTCGAATGAATAAATAGTGTGACTTAAAACATGTGCATGTTACAGCATAGTGTGGAACGCCACGTGTGCACAGGGCTATCTGATGTGTTTTATTTTACTTGACAAGCCTTTGTAGCAGGCAATAGAAACGAGAATAGGTAAGTTTGCATCTGCGTGTTCAGAGCAGCGCTCCAAGTCATCAGATTTCCCCCAATAGATTATTTTCTTCCAATCTTCATTCATCCAATCACACATCTACTAAATAGGCCGGTAAATTTCAAGTGCAGGAACTAAGCAGTCAGCACTCTGTATCGCCCCTGCTCTTAAAGAATTCATGCTACTTGATTTGTGCGCTTGGCTGCTTGGACTGCTTGTTAACCCATGACTACCCCCACCCAGCAAGCACCGGCTCTATGCATATAACAATTTAGTGAGTCCACACGATGCAGCCCTAAACTGTATTCCAGCAAAGTGTTCACCTTCTAAGTAATAAACCCTTGAATAAAAACGAAATGCATGGAATGGAATGGTTTTCACAGGGTCGTTTTGCCGGTTGCACAGCGTGCCGTGTTAAACTCACAAAAAGGTGCAGTGTGTAAGATTAAGGGCCATCTTGTGGAATACTTCCCCTCACTCCACCCTTTCAAACGACATAGGATGCCAGCTACGGTGGCCTGGACTGGCCTGTGAGTGGCCAGTAGGTACTTCCGAAAGGATTTTATCGTCTATGACAGCATTGATTAGCCAAGTGTCTAGTGATGAGCTTCTTTTGAAAGATTATGATGATAAGCGGATATTTAGTTACATAGAATGTACAATTATAGGACAAGGGTTATGAGTAAGATAGCGATTATGATTATAAATTAAAAACACATACTTCTGTGAGCCGTTTGTCCCCTCAGAGCTACTGTAGTAATATGGCGGAGCAACTTGGCAATTCCCTATGTAGATATACAGGACTCTAAGGTATGGAATACACGAGTTTCACGGGATTATACACAAATTAAAAAGTATGCATTAATGCTAAATTCATTTCTGTTTATTCTGCTCTGTGCCTCTAAATTGTGCCCAGTACACTTTTAAGGATCATCTCCTGAGCATGTTCTTGCTCTCACAACACATTCTTGCACGTTCTTGCTGTCACAACACATTTCTTTGTGTTTCTCTGCATTTCTATATTTAAAGTGTATGTGTGTACTTCTGTGTGATGGATAGTCTCTTCTATTATCTCTTTATCTTGTATCCAGTATTTATTTATCATCTTTATCTATGAATAAAAATACTTTTTTAGACATTTTGTCTTTGTTTTTTCATCAGAAAATCGTCTACTTTTAATTTTCACACAAGGTGCATAATAACAGCTTATACTGACGACAATGTGTAAGCAATGACTTTCAGAGCAATATTTTCTCCCAGGTTCAGTATCAGACACACAAAATGATTTATTGTATTATTACCGTCTCCAAATTTTATGTTGATCATTGAATAAAGAGAACGCAATAAAGCATTAGTCAAGGTAGTACATCGTCTGGTCTTCCTTGTATATATTCTGGTATTATCCCTGATGTCAGCATGAGTCGAGTAGCATAAATAAAGGTTGCTTCTAACGGTTTGACATTCATCCTGTAAGTAAACAAGTGGGTGGTCTGCATGGGACATCCGCAGCCCATCCATAAACATGCAGTGATCGGTGATTCCCTTTCTCCCTTGGTTTGGGCTTCTCACCACATGGCCATTCCTCTGCACCAGGGTGTACGCGCGTGCGCCGGTGTAAAGGAGCCAACAGAAGGGACCGCGTATTAGCACCGATTATGTGTCATCCAGGCAGATAGGCAAAAAAAAGATCTTATCTTTGTAACGTTGTCTCTCCCGCCTCGATCCATTCAGCACAACAAAAGAAGGAGGTGGAGGAGAACCTTGCTGCTGCCCAGACAATTCATCTGCCTCCAGTGGGCTACTGACCTTCCCTGTTCCCCTCCTCAATGTTTCCGTTATGGGTTGCCCAAGCAATAACGGCCCGGCAGTGCTCGTAAACAACCAAACAAGCACACGGGTCGTTTCTCTGCTAAATTGATCACAGGCTCAATTTGTTTTTCCGGTATGCCGCATGGAAGTTTTTCCGGTGCTTATGAACCCCGGAGTGACTGGAACGTCTGGGCACGCTCAGTCCCTCACCGGAATAAGCCGACGCTCAAAGCCCCGATTCGGTCAGGTTGTTTCTTTTTTGGGAAACACTGGGAAATGGGAACCAGCGTTGGTTGTTGGTAATGGATGTGGCCACCATAAACCTAGTGTATGTAGTGTAATGCAATGAACTTCATTGAACTTCATTGTTGCAGAATACAATTTAAGTTAAATTCCTCCTATGAAAAAAGTAGGATTAAAGCCTCAGTTTTCCCCCTTACTATGGAGTTTCTTTCCCATCTTTCCAAGTGCTTTGGAGCCATTTAATCAGCAGATTCCTCTGCGCTGGTATTAATTACATTGCTAATGGAAAAAAGGGTTAAAAGAGTATGGCCTGGAACTTATCTTTCTCCTCCTTCCCTCATACCCATCTCCCCGATAGATGGATCCTGATAATGGGATTTTCAGGAAGATTTAAGAGGGAGTGGCGATGCATGTGGGTATTGTACAGATGTTTTGCATAATGAGGTGATTCTCTGTGGTGTTAAATATCGACTTAAACCGCCCGTCACCTCTGGGGGTGCTAGAGTGCTTTTGTTGCAATTCTTCAATTTTCATTTGTAATTGTGTTCTGCTACTTGCTACTGCCACATGACTGTAAGGCAAGTGGCGGAAACGGCAAACACATGTGAAATGACTAGCATTAGCTTTTCTGACATGAAAGTGTTTTCCAGATTGGACAAATTAAGAAACAGGTTAACAAACTAATCAATTTAGTCTTTTTTTTACTCTGTAGCATGCTTAAGCTCCAAGCTAAGGAATTCCATCTTTTTAGCTTGTGGCTGTCAGAGAGTCCATACATGCCTTATTCTTTGCCAGTCATAGGGGGGGAAAGAAAAAAATCGATTTGTTAGAAACAAGGTAAGAATGTAATTGATCTAACCCATTGATTTTTAGCGAAAAGGGGAAAAAGAAATAGCAAATTCATTATGACGCGAGTTTAGATCAATCAATCATGGTCTTGCGGGATGAAAAATGGCAACCTTAATACCATATCTATAACATGTGCACTGATTCCAGATCTCTTGTAAGGTATGTCCTGTGATTCCATGTGTGTTTTGTGTTAGCAGGAAGTATGTACATAGTCAGACACATGCGTGTATGCAATGGATGCACAGTGTTTTTGTGTGCGTTTTTAGCTTCTTCATAAAACAATTGTTATTCTGCATGTTTCAATCTTTTCTTTGAAAAATTAGGAAATGGAAAATTGTTGAAGACAAAATAACTGACAGCCTGAATACCAATTAGACCCAACAATGCATTATAAATTTAGAAATCAAAGTTGTTTTTCTGCTAATTGTAATAAATCAATGTGAAGGAAAGGGCTTTGAGTCTCTAATAATAATTTTAATTAGCTCCACTTTCTATGTCAACAATGAAACTGGGAATCTTACATAGATTGGAAGCAATAATTCTAAACAACATTTTTACACATTGCTGATGTTTTCCTCCAATGCCATTTGAATTATATTTAAGTATACATATTTCATAAAGAAACAAAAAAAAATCATTTTTGAAGGCATGAAGAATAGGTATGTTTTCTCACTAATTTCCGCTCATTTCATAATCAGTTGGGTCGTTTTAGCAAACTACTTGAGAGAAGTAGCTACATAATCTGTCAAACAATACATTTTATAATTATCTCCTTTAGGCTAAGATAGGTCCCTCCATTGCACTTTTGAAAATAACAAAACCTCTAGGATAAACGTAGCATTTCCATTTATAGAATACCATTTGTGTTAAAAGAACTTGGTTTTGGTAAAGCAGCTGGAAAATTGCAGGCTGTTTAATTAGAACCACTACAACAACATCTGCAATAGTCTAACAAGCCCTGCTGGGGACCCTGCTCTCATCCTGCAGTTCATCAAGACCAAGTTGATGGAGAATGCTGTGGTTTGCACAATCCGGGGCTGATTGAGTTCATCCCCACGCTTTTGATCGGTCGTGATTGCACTGAGTTGCACTCAACTTGTGATGCCTTCCTGATGATATGCATGCACATGACCATAAATAACGAGACAGAGAGAAATGCTTAATTTAGCCCTCTCTGCGCTGACTATGTAAACGCCGTGACCCACATACTATGGCTTAGAATTGGTTCATGTTGAAATTATATCATGCCTAAAGCTCTTTGGCCTACATTGATGGAATTTACAACTGGCTTTTTTTTTGTATTAATGGTGAGACAGTGAGATCTAAGGAAAAAAAAGGCTCCCGCATGCTATCAGAGTTAAACATTCAAGGAATCATTGTTAATGTGATACAGTGGAAGAGAAGGGTTCAGTAACATTCCCTGGGCCTGGATCTGTATTTTAAGCACCTGTTCAGTATGGTAAAGAGCTCAGATGTTCATCCCCGGGGTAACGTAGCCCCGGCTTCACTAAAGCCCACCTGGCAGCTATCTCATAATGACCTGCAGCAGCTGTCTTTACCTGGGTTCATTACCCTTTTAACAGCTGGCCCTTCTGACCCTCCTGCACACCCCCCCCCATACTCCTCTTCACCCCTCTGAAGAGGAGTCCCTCTGTCTCCCGTCGCTCACTCCTCCTCTTTAAGGTATGCTTTTTGTTTGCTTACATTAACCCTATGAACTATTCCCCTCTCAAACTTTTTTTTTCCAAGAAGAAAGGTAATAGAAATATAATGCAGACGCATGCAAATAGACCCACCCTGGACTAAGGCCAGGATCGCTCCCTCGGGGCGAGAATCTCAATGCAGCTCATGCAGTGCAGATCCTAAAGGGGTCGGGCACTGTACACCGTTTACTTGACAACAGGACAACAAGCCTTCCTTGAGAGCTCGCCTGGGCGTGCGGGGAACACCGGAGGTCAACACAAATACACAGATCACACAGCTGGGTGTGAAGTGTGTCTGTTTGAGTGTGAGTGGTGTAACCAAAATGGTCCTCTACACGCGCACCTGCTCCTTTAGAGTCCAACTCCTCTCAGTTAGATGGTCGAGACACACTCGATAGAAATGCATGGAGAAGGATACACCCCTTGACTGCAACAAGGGGTGAAAGCCATCTCCACTCAGCTGCCCACTTCACCAGCGTGAGCAGCACATGACCTTGGGATGGCATTCAGGCTGAAGGACGACATAAGCTGGGGGCGTGAAGATCACATAAGACGTATAATTCAGTTGGATAAGATGTTACATATAAATCCAGTAGGATCATATATAATATACCCAATGTACCGGTATAATAAGACTCTAAAATACTTTGCACATTTTCTATCTTGCGCAAAAGAAAATATAACAATTATGTTTGTACTGTGGAATGGTCGGACCATGTTTATTTCTTGTACTTTCCTCGGACACAAATTGGCCGGGCCTCCGCTTGTCGAAAATAAATGTTCAATCTGACCTCCAAAATTGGTTATTGATTGCCGAACGCAATGGCTGGGACCTTATAAACACTTTGATGTCAATACGGATAACATACTTGGGAGTTTTAATCTCCCACCTTTGTAATCAGGAGGGCATATGTGTATCCTGAGGCACTCAAAGAAAATGTCAGCACAACACACCAACCATACCAGGGACGACATATTAGCAATTTCAACTGCCCTGGCCTTTTATTCCCTTATTGTTGAACCTTTGGTGTTGCTGTGTTCCCGCTGCTTCCATCTCTGCCACGAAATGAGTATAATTTTGCTGGCTTTAATTGGTGATGGATTATTACGTCCCAGGCTTTCAGAAACAAACTAGGGCCAAGCATTGACAGTTATGTTATTATAAACAAAGTGGGAGTGAAATAAGCAGTGGCTCTATTAAGTCTTTACATCTTCATTGTTGTTTTTCATTTCCACAAAGCACGATACAAAAAAAACCTGAAGGAAATCAATGCCCCCAGCTCTGAGTGCAATTATGTTTCATTTTAAAAAGGCTTCATAAATGGATAACCCTTCACTTTAGGGTTTCTTCATTTCCTGTTGCTGGGGGGCTGATAAAAGGACAGCATGGATGTGCCAGATATCAATAGAGATCACCCCAGTGCACCAGTTCGAAATGAATAGATGAAATTCACCTTGCACTTTCCTCGAAAACAAGGTGTGTCTATATATATATGTGCCACACACAAAATGAAACGATTGTATCAACGACTTCATAAGTGCGTGTTTCCATGAGTGTGCTTATGCTGCACATTGTTCCCGTTGTGAAAGCGCTTATGACGTAGTGGCGTTTAATAGATGTGTTACCTATGGTTAACAGAGCGGTGGAAAAAAAGTTCATGAAAAAAAGTTCCATGAATTTAAGTTCATTTAAGTCAGCTCTCTTAGTTATCACTAGTAACACTACTCACTATCTCACTATGTGTTGAGCTAGGCAGCTGCTGCTCTGCTCTGCAGCCTGCCGGGGAGTTTAACTGGAGATGTTCCTCTTTGTTGAGCTCCGAAGGTTACAGTCAAAACAAATATGTACTGGAAAAGTTGTCATGGATCTTGTGCCATCAGTGATAGCGACTGTGTGTGTGTGTGCGTGCGTGAGTGCGTGCGTGCGTGCGTGCGTGTGTGTCGCACTCAGTTAAGTGCTAAGGCCCTTGTTTGGCTCCCCTGTGCTTCTGTCTGTCAATATAAAGGGAGAATCTTGCAAGTTATTTTCTTTTATAAAGTATATCCAGTATAAAACAAGATTAAGAGTAAGAAAGAGAGGGGCCATGCGGTGTGTTATTCATACTGGTTTATAACCTAGTTAAAATTCAGGCTGTCACACTTTTTCGCAGGAAAAAAATGTGTGAAAGAGCAGCATATGCTTTATCACCCACTCAAGGACAGCACATCCTGGTCCCGTTCAGCGTGGTGGATCTGCATATCACTGACATGGCACGGTGGCTCCGGTTCAACTTGTGTCCACTGTCCTGTATAAACGTGGATGTCCTCGTGTGAACGTCCTCGGCGCCAAAGTCGTTTCCCGAAAGAAATGTACAAAAAAAAAAGAGATGGGTGGGGGGAGGGGGGTAAAAGGCTACGGTCCAGAGAACCGCCCTTGGTGCAACAGAAAGAAAGCCGGAAACATAATGATTGCGTTGGCTGACATATCGGAGAATAGGACTCTCCAATACCTGACATCCATTAACTGTGACCTTTCGGGTCCGTGTCCATTTTATCAGACCAAATTTTCAATGGATTGCTTCAATATCGAGTGGAGGAAGGAAGAGGAGCTGGTGTAAATACATCGATAAAATAACGGAGAAATGTGTCATTATTGATTAGCCTTTTTTTTATTGATTATATTTCCTGGAAAAAATGTACACTATAGATCAAACTTAATTGAATATAAAGATACACGTTTGATCAACGTCATCTTATGCTGTCCCTGTATACCTTTGGGTGTAGGATAGCCAACAGAGGTTTCCTTGAGTATTCGACTCAATAAGTTATTTTCTACTGCACTACCTGTACTTCTAACCTTCCGTGTGGATCTGAAAAGCACACACAGCCAGACACAGGCAAGCCTAAACAAGTGGTTAACAGAACCCTTAATTGAGAAAGTATAGCAAAGCTGCAATTAAATAAGATTCAGCGGTCTACGGTGGTCAGGAGAGCCTCTTCCCACAGCTGCCACCACTCTCTAATTGGGCGACGCAAAGTTTAAATAATGTGTCACATGCAGGTTTTAATGGCAGTAACGTGGAAAAAAAATCCAGGCTTAACGTAAAGCACTTAATTTGTCTAGCCGAGTAGAAAATGACTGCAGAAAATAACAGATAGGCTCATTGTTCTAGACTAGTTTTGTCAGTGCAGTGTTTCAATTTACCTTTGGGGTTGATCTGCCAACTGTTACCGAATATAAGTATAGGATTACCAAGTATTGTTAAGATGCACCAAATCCTCCCACTTTAATTGCTTCCTTTGGGGTGATTAGTAATCATTTAGAGTCCATTGGGCATTTATGCAGTTTTATGCCACCCTGCATCACATCACCTGTACACACACACACACACACACACACACACACACACACACACACACACACACACACACACACACACACACAC
>JAOPUA010000147.1:8344054-8354817 GCA_027122455.1 Trisopterus luscus | reverse complement strand
ACACACACACACACACACACACACACACACACACACACACACACACACACACACACACACACACACACACACTCAAATTGCCTTTAATCTCTGGATAAAAATAGGGGCGGTGGGCTGTCACACAATTAAAAACTCCATCCACACACCTCACTTCACATGTATCACTGTAACAAGGCCTTTCCGTGGGCACCGTCAACACAGTAGACTCATAATTGCTCACAGTTGCACATGACTTTTCAGTTTGATCGCAATCAACCATGGAATTTGGATCGAACGGAAGCGTCAGCCTCTCATTCGGTCCAAGAAAGAAGAGAGATGAGGATGATCGTCATCAAACGCTGCATCGTCGCTCTTCACCCTTTCTAAATTAAGTTAATTGGCGGGACATCCGCAGTACATCTACAGTGCATCAGTGGTTCCCAACAGCGATGCTCATGCAGGCTGCCATGCCAATCTCTGGTTGCAGCTCATTGAGCTGTTGGCGGGGCAGCGTGTTGTATTTTCGATAGTTCAGTCTTTAATTCACAACCTTAATGGTAGTATACAAAATAAAAAAAAGAAAATAAATGCTTTCATGTTTCTCCTCGAAATATGATCCAGTGATAAACCCCAAGGGTAAACAAGTAGCAGCTGTAACACAAAAGGTCTATTTTTTATTATTCTGCTTAGATCAGGCCAATTTATTTTCCACAGCTTTTCTCTTAATACCTGAACGTATTTGGTATAGATTTAGTCATAAACCCTAATCAATAGCGTCCTTTGAGATTTGTGCTAGCTGTTAAAGTAATGCCCCAGACCAAAAGGAAATCAAAAACATGGAGCTGGGCTGTGACACGAATGTGATGAATTAGTAATATCACCTTTAATTTATTATTAAAAGCTACATAAATTACAAAAGCTTAGGCTTCGGATATCGACACAATCACTTTTTTCCAGTGATCGTAACATTACAAAGTCATGTAAGATACTGTTTACTGTCTTCCCAGTGAAGGGCTTATTTACTTACCGGTACTTATACTGAAGACAATACTGAAATATAGTTATAGATTTCAAGCAGTAAACTAAAGAGCTTGTGATCCTATGCCTATATCCTATTCTTCTGTTCAACTCTATCTTTTCCCTTGTCTGTTCCTCCTCCACACCCTTAAAGTCTGGCTGCTGCACTTCAAGCACACTACAAGCATTGGGGAATTAAAATATGAATCTTGTGAGGGGGAGACACCGCAGGTCACATCCCTTATTGCCCCGATGGCAGTGGCTCATAGTCTGGGACAGACCTTTGTCATGTCCTTGGGTCGTGACATTTTCACTTTCGGTTACCCCTCCGATTAACTGGAATGAGTGAGGTTTGCTGAGGGTTACACTTTATAAATACTTCCTCCTCTCCGTTGCTGTTCCTGTCGAGCACATGGACAGCTGAGTAGAGTTGAGATGGCTTCTTCCCCAGAGACCCAGGACCATAGAGCATAGGCTCCAAATGTCTGCAAACTACTATCAATCTTTCATATGGGCCGTCTACACCTGGAACACCTTGCAGTCTAATCAGTGAAGCACGGCCAATGGGAGGTAAACAAGTAAGTGTAAGTGTGAAATAAATTGAACAATCAATCAATCAATTGACTGTTCCTGTGCAGGATTTAAGGGGTACAAGAGCATCCCAAAGCTCTTGTATTGTAGCACCACATAGTTACAAATTTACAGAATCCTATGCAACTAGACTTGTATTGGAAGACACTTGGCATCAGTCTTCATCTACAAACCAACTATCGTTCTACTTTAAATATTTCAGTCAAATTAGCATTTGAAGCCGGGTTATTCAGGCATAGAGATTCTAAGTCGCTAATTGCTTTTGTTAGCACAAGTTTAATGCAATTAAATCAATACATTATTTACACTACTTATGCCAGCATGCTTGCTGGGCTTTAGGCTATTGCCATTGACAATGGGAAAAGGTGTTAGTGTCTCTCATCACTTCTTCTCTTTCTCTGTCCTCTCTCATCACTTCCTCTCTTCTCTCTCTATATTTCTCTCTCTCTCACTAACACTAGGAAATATCAGAGGACAGAGACTTACATTACCCTGAATCCAGATTAGCTTGTTGGGTTACCAGGCGTTGAAATAGAGATATTTTACAATGGAATACTCCTTACTGCTTAGCATCACAGCCCCCCCACAAAACCTACAGCCCCAGGATATAAGCTTATCAGTGACAGTGAAAATGCAGAGAAAGTACCCAGGCCTAGTTTCAAATACATGCCGTACATGCCACACATGCCACACACACACACACGGCCAAACACATCAGGCACACTATTTTAAATATTGTCAGCATATGTTGCTGCTGTGATTTACCGACAGGGATAGGGTGACCAAATTTTCTCACTAAATCAGGGATTTTTTTTCAGGAATGATTTTTTAAAACAGCTTTTGAAATTTCTAATGTTTTCGCTCGATTTTGAGAAAGACGGTTATTTATTATGTGTCTATCTGATATGGTGTCACATGACCTCGCTTCACGGGGTTCTGTCCATCGACTTTAGCAGGCATGACCGACCGGTATTCAATTAAAAATACATCACATTAACTAGCCTACTCTGGCTTGTTTTTGCTGGTTAACCACAGCATCAAACTCATCATAGTAACCCACTGGGACAAATATTTTACTATAATACATGATAATAGGCAGAACGTTTTTTTCAGAAATCTCGTCATCCATTTATCGGAGTCAGCAATTACACTGTCACCTGCTGTGATAATAAACCGTTTAAACAAGCGACCCATATCTGAAACAAACACCAAATATACAGAATATGATACAATTAGGATGTCATAGAGTAATTATTTTGTGACTAGTTCCATATCAGCCTGGTTTTACCTGCTGAGCTCAAAACTGTTTTCAATGGATGTGAAATAGAAAAACCACAGACCTATATTTAGTACCCCACTTGATCCATCAAATAATTTGATGTGCGTGAAAATCTCCTACAAACCATACAACTTCAAAGTGATTCAGTCACTTCACAGCCTGAAAAAAACAAGTTTCAAGTATGAATGTATGGATCTGAAACCGAACAGCATTGATGTCTTTCAAAATAATATCAGACATAGCAACGTAGAAAACAAAAGCCTCTCATTCGACTCATTCTGAAACTTATATCAGCCAGGCGTAAGAGAAGAAGTAACCCAAAAATACCTTTCAGGTCATATTATGCTTGATCGCCAGTAATATATAGATATTTCTTTGCTTTTATTTCTCCTTTTCATTTATCATATATATTAGGTCAACATGTTGAGATTGACACAGGCTTTAGGATGAATGAGCAATCCATTATGAAAGATCCACTATCGCCCCACAATCAGTCCTTTCATGACAGCGACATCAAGTTTTGATTACCAGCACCAAATGAAATGAAAAGGCAGAGAGAAGAGAAACAAGGCAACAAAATGTACAAATACCTTGAGGACAAAACCTAAAGAACAAAGGTGGAGTTGTAAATAAGCAAGAGTGGTGAAGCTTTGCCAGCTAACCTGCCGGCTCTCGGAGACACCGAATCTATTCAATAAGCGGAACAAGAACTCTTCACGTTCTGTGTCTTTCGCGGAGAAACCATTACAGAATTCACTCTCCCTGGGTTTATGACGCATCGTTCTTGTTCCCGATAAATCATGCTCTCGTGCAGCAGTGTCAACTCCTCTGTGTTGCTATTTGCATTGCTCACACCAGTCTTACTAGATAACACTTGTGCTGAGCTGTCACTTGGGAAAAAAGAGGATAACGACAGCAACATTGTTCTTACAACAAATTACTCAATGATAAGCCCTTCTTGAAATCAGTAACACCCTTCTGTTTCCAAGTCGTTTTCTACATATCTGAAGGGGTAAGCCGTAATTGTTTATGATACTTTTGTAATTGCTACTTAGAGTAATTGTCAATTGGAGCATTATATTACATTTTCCGCTACCCATTTCCGTAGTTGCATTTATCTAGAGCCTGAATAGGGTAATCTTCTGATGTCATATATCATCAAAGCATAAGCACTGACCATTGGAAAGAGCTTTGAATTGTTGCAGAACACATTCATTAAATTGTGAATAGGAAAATATTTTTTTATGTGCTTTTGAAAACACATTATAAATAATTATAAAATACTTTTGACCACCACCACGTGATGGTGATTGACAATGAACCTAATGTATACCTAATGTATGTTTTCCAGAAGTTCCCAAGATCAATTCCATGTCCATATTTAGAAAGAGCAAACTTTATTGTGCCTTCCACACAACTGAATTCCCAAATGCACTCTGTTAGTGTAACATCAGCATTTACTTGCACACCATATATAAGCATATAAGCAATATAAATGTCACGTTCACAATGCAGCCTGCTAGTTAGCATGAATTAGCATATCACAGCTAAATATAACCTGTGTTGGAGAGAAACTATACGTGGCAACTGCCAACTTGACATCTTTAAAAATGCTTCACTGAATCTTTTTATAATGAATAATAAATAGTTCCTTATTACATTTTTCACTGATGATTAGTCACAATTCTTGTCATCAGCGTGCAGGAAGGATTTATAGTACATTATTTTAATGTTGCAATATGTTATGGTCAAAAGTATTTTCTCATCCATGCACAACATGCTTCTGATTGAGGTAAGATGAGTATAAACGCACCGCTGTGTAGCAGACCTCGTGCTGATCTGGGTATCAGAACTGTGTTATTGAATGGGATTATAGTCTCAGAACGACAGGGCACACAGACACAAACCGCGTCTAGTTCATTATTTTTTGGCCCTGGCATACAGTGCTCTTTTGGGCGAGGGAAATTGCCTAAATGGGGTTTATAATTTGAAGTGTGGCGATTCACTTTTGTGAGCAAATGTACTTTTGAACTGTTTGAGAGCCATTACAAAAACATTAACTCTACATTTAAACAACCCCTTATCTCATTCCCATGCTGTCACCCTAATGAGTTCAGTGCAGTTGGACAATGGTTAGGATCACCGTGCACAGAGGCACCGACCTGTTTCACATCCCAGAGGCCACAATTAAGCGTGACATATTTGGGCATAGATCATACTATACACAGCCCAAAATAGATTTCTGGGTCTAAAATGGCTTATAAAGGCAGCTGGTCCTGTCTGGAATCCTGTCAGACCTGCATTGTCCCAAGTCTCAAATGTGATGTTTGAGAACAACTCCTTTCTTCTCTCTCTCTCCCTCGCTCTGTACCCGAGAGAGAGCACACTGCGCAGAATGTTTTGTGTCCTCCTCCTGTCTCTACATCACGATAATTCTGTTATAGATCATTCTGACATTGACAAAATTGCTTTTGATTGTGATCTTGGAACTTCCCTTGTTTGATAGTGTGTTCATTGCTTGATTTAGTCACCTTCTCTTCACATTTCTCAAGCCCGGCATCACTCTAAAACAATGCTGAACAAGGGCTTTTGAAGTCTTAAAAAAGTTGTCCTTAAGTGGAGACGTGGGCTCCAAGAGCTACCACAACCAAACTCTCCTCTTTTCTTCTTTCTCTTTTGACTTCTTCAGGCTCCTCGCATCGACTCCGACCTGTTTAGAATGTGCTTCACACTGACACGGGCGTGTCAGAGCTCTGATTAATTACATCTCAAACAGGCCCCTCCTCAGGGGGGTAGCGGACTGGACGGCAAAAGATGGGCTTGATTCAAGCTCTCCCAGCATTTTACCCATGATGCCAAGGGGGAGGTCACTGCACTGGAGACAGGAGCGGGGTGGAAGGGGGGGGAAGAGGGGAGGCGGGGGCTGGTTGAAGGGGTTGTGGGCTTGTCGTTAACACTGGATGATGGATGCAAACAGAGATTCAATCAGAATGCCTTAAGGACAGGAGAGCTTTGGTGCGGGAGTTGAGACACACACACCAAAACATGGACGCACGTTCGGGTTAGACGTCGGATTACTAACTGACATCCAGTGGAATAAATTAAGCAAATACTATGCATATATACTATATATGCTATATGTTTTATAATGCACCTCTGACTAATTGTGTCATTAACATTTGATGTTTCAGATGGGCTGGCAAAAATTAAAATACAATATTTTGTTTTACTTGAAAAGAAAAGTGGTTTGAAGACAGTTCTAACAGAAATACTGCAAAAGAAGGGTGCTACATGCATTACAATAAGTGTGAGCGGACATAAACACAGGTTTGCGCACACACACACACACACACACAGCAATACAATAGAGAGGAAGGTTTGAATAATAATCAGGTCATTGTCAGGTTATTCAAATTCATGGACCCTGATTTATTTGTTTTTTGTCGAGTCAAATGAGTACATTTGAGTTCATGGGCTTTATGTCAGCAGTGAGCATTAGGAATACAGGGGGTGAGGTCGGGATGGAGGGAACCTGACTAGATTCCCCAACAAAGGAATGTGCCCGCAAGCTACGCTGTATCCTGAGCAGTAGGGAAAGTCTCAGGAGAGGACTGCGGTGGGGGAACTGTGGGAGTCAGAGTGCTGCCTGCCATACTAGAAGATTCAACTGCAGGTCCTGAGTTAGCCCTAGCAAGGTGGGATTATGGGACTCAGGTAGTTCAGTCTATACTATGGAATTATTAAGTAGGGGGGGAGCAGAGTGCAGCAGCCAATTCTGGCTTGATGTGATTTTCTCTACTTTCCGCTTGCACTCAAAGTTAACAAGTAAATTGATTCAAAACTTTTTTTAAGCTTTTCCTTGCAATGGTTAGTTTGAGTATATAAATAACAAGACTCAACTTGTACCATTGCGCTAGTATTAGAATAGGTTGAATTTGTTAATTTGTTTGTAATCACCAAAATAGTTAGCAACTCATTCTAGAAAGTTATATATATATATAGTTAACAATACACAGTATCCATTCATAAAAAGTGCATGCATAGATAAAAGCCATTTTATAATGCACTTCCCGAAAAACTGAATTATTCAGTTCCTAATAAAAAAATAATACTTCCCCTATGTTTTGTGAGTGTTTTTGGTTGCATTGGTCATGTGTGTAGGAAGTATCCTCTGGGCATTAACAAAGAGAAACATAGTCAAATTGGTGGTCAGCAGGAATGACCTTATTTGTATTCACTAATTTGAAAGAATGTAAGCAACTTCAGAAACAAAAAGAGCAAATAATATCTCTCAGGCCTTGACACATAAACAGTCCATGACGTATCTCCATGCAGTTTACTTAAAGTCAAGCTGTGCTTTGATGTGCTTTCCCCTTAATTTTACCCCTCTTCCAAAAAAAAGGACAAGGTCAAAGAGCAAATACTAATTAACCATTGCTGATTTGCGCCCGTTATGTCTGCATTCACCACTGAGATGTGACTTGGGAACATTCTGTGACCAACACTACCCGTCACTAGAGGTAAGATCAATTGTATTTGCTGTTCCCTTCTCACAGTTACAATCTCAAAATACGTTATTGGTCCACCTTACAGGACAATATTGCAAGTCCTAAACCTAAGCCCTTGGATTGGCAAAACCATAAATGGGAAAAAAAAAATGAAAGGTATAACGCTTGAGAAGGTAATTGAAAGAAATAGCCTATACTGCTATCGCTACTTTTTGCTATCGTTGGCTATATTTCGCTACTGCTATCGCTGCCTTTTGCTACCACTATCTTTTCGTACCGTTATCTTTTGCTATATTTATCTCTACCATTTGCTACCACTACCTTACACTTCTGCTATTGCTACCTCTATTATAGCGTACAAGTTTACAGATGGGCAAGCTTACAATCATAAAATCCAAGCATGGAGCCAGATACAGGATCGAGAAAGATATGAGTCTTAGAGTTCAGCAGCGTGGCGTTTGTTGTCCCTTGTGTTAACACTTGTATACAACGAGTGTTGGTTTGTAGAATTCTCCTCCTAGCGAGACAGACAGAAGGAAGAAGCTCTGCATGAATAGTAATTCCAAAATATCCAGCAGTTCATATACACAACAGCATCTCACTAATGACTTCTGAGTTCCTTCAACCTCAGACTATTGATGTCTTGCTCAGGGGTAATTCCTGCCTAACTTCGGTCAATACCATTTTGCCATCTTGTTATTTATTTATTATTTATCTTACTTTACTGAGGCCATTTTCACGTTGGCTATGGCATCTCAGATGTTTACTGAACGATTCTGCTGAGTCTGAGAAAACAACTGAAAGTGGACCCTAAATTGTTCTGATAGCATAATCAGATAGTCCCTTGAATGAGCTTTGGGAGTTCAATTGAGAACAATCTCCCACTCTTTTCAGATTGGAACAGGGTTGATTTTATGAGACGATGTAGTGCTTAAGAAGTTTCCAATGTTTCTCCCGGCATGAGCATGAGTAGTTCAGAAGGTATTCAGGAATTAGTCCTTGTGCTCTTTTTCATCCACACTGCATCTTAGATAATGTGTTAACACTTTCTCAATATTGAAACATTCAATGCGATTAACTATATATATATACATTGTATATATATATATAGCCACCAAGGCAAAGACATCACAGGGGAATATTAAGAGTTAGGGAGATAAAGATAGACATTGAGATAGCAGGCACTCTTTCTGTCTCGCCTTCTCCTTTGAATCCTTTAAGAATCAGCATACATATAAGAGAGATAATAATAAACCTATTATCATAAGCATATCAAATGGCCAAATTCCAATTTTCAGACTACAAAGAATGTGTCTGCCAGGGGCTGAATCTAAGCGGTTTACTAAATGTTTGCCCTGCAATCTTCTTTCTGGTTTATGCACCTGTCTTATCCGGGGATCAGAGCACCTGGAGCAGCGGAAATGATAATGACGCAGTAGAAGAATTTCTGTTGCACAATTAAGTCTTGAACCGCCCCCACCAGCAGGTACAACTGTCAGTTATACCATGCACAGATACACCCCCCCCCCCCCCCCCACACACACACATACAATGACACACACGCATACCAAACACACACACATACCATATTGTCAGCCGTTAGCCGCGATGCCTCTTGACTCAGCCTTGTCTTGGCCGCGCTCTCCGCCAAGTGCTGTTGGAGAAGCTGCTGGTTCTCCTGGTAGAGCTCCTCCACCCTCCCCTGGAGCTCGGTCCTGTCCGTCTCCAGCTCCACAACCTGCTGCTTCCAGTGCCTGAGCAGCAGGGACACACATTTCAGCTAAGAGCCATTGACATATATAAATAATATATTAATACCCACAGTGGGGACACAATGTGAGCTTCACTCACATGCATTGGGACTGCTCCTCTTCGGCCTTCTGCAGATTGTTTGTGATCTGATCTGTTTTCTCTATGGAAGATACAATGAAAGGGGATATGTTAGAGTACACACCAACACAAGAGCCCCACGAGACTAGGAGAATAATCTTGAATTTGTGATGCAATGTTTGGGTTTTGTTCTTCTAACCGGCGATCTCTCTGGACTGCACTTCAACATGAGCCTCCAGGTCCTGCTTCTGTCTCTGCAGCTCAGACACTTGTTGCTTTAGCTCTGGTATGATCTTTGAATAAGAAAACCAAACCAAAAATAAACGAGGTTGCCGCTGCACTGATTGAGTAGTAAGTCCCTGCCCCACTCGGAGAGCAACGGCAGCAAGCAGCATCTCTGTGGTCACGTACTGAGTTCTCTCCGCTGAGCCTGGATACCTCCTGGCGGATGTCCTTGTTGACGTTGCTCTTGTCGTGGAACAGCTTCTGTAACTGGTTGTTCTCCTTCTGGAGGTGCTCCAGTTTCAACATCAGGCCGTGGACCTGGTTCTCCCAGTTCTCCTTCTGCTCCCTCCTTTGGTTCTCCAGCACGCTGCAGTCAATGGAGGATTAGATCATAGGACTAATTTATGTTTAAGCAGAGACACCATTCCGTATTCTCAGCAAAACCTTTGGACTCACACATTAAATGGCCCACACATGTTGAATCAAAGAAGTGAAGTGTCTCTTTTAGACAATAGCCATTTCACATATGTCCTCCGTCTTTTCTCCACCTTTATAGAACAAGAGGTTTGACCGTGAGGGTCATTCACACTTATTCACACTTGATGCCCAATATGCGGACATCGGTGTCGCTCAGTCATCAGTAGAATCTCCGGCTGGTTTAGAGGGGTGGGCTTGCAAGGGGCGGGATATGACGTAGGGTCTCGGTTTGTTTTGGTTTGACCACAGACAGCTCGGAGGCAGAACGGGCAGAACTCATCGCGATCTTAAATGTTTCTGCAGAAATGCATATATTTCATTGCATCCACAACATCCGCATCGATCAATGAAAGATTGGACCATGAGTTAGAGACAAATAGAAGAAATGACAAACAAGAAAGGTGTCGCGAACGACCACGTTACAACACCAAGGAAGAGAAGAGAGTCTTTTTTGGCTCAATTTCACAATTAACAAACACTGGGACAAGTGTAGTTGATTTCTGTGTTTAACTGAGAAAACAGGGAGTGGAAGGACGGGACCCTGTTATGTTCAGCTAACTGATGAACTTGTCAATAATAAGTGTTAGGAGAGTTAGCGCATGTGTGTGCGCGAGAATAGCAGTGGGTGTGTGAAAAGACTCATTCCATTTAATTTCCTTCCCCTTCCATTTTTATTCTTTGAACACAATGAATGTGTTGAATCTGCCCGTCCTAAACATACCTTTGCCACCTGCACTTGACCACGCCCACCTCACCTGTTGGGGGAGGGGTGGAGCCTATAAATAGTTTGTGCACACTTTGGCTCTTGCTTGGCACTCGCCACCAGCACGCTAATGCATCCTGTGTGCGTCTTCAAT
>JAOPUA010000147.1:8291835-8302645 GCA_027122455.1 Trisopterus luscus | reverse complement strand
AATTCAGCTATTACTGATTTACCCTGATGACGGGTGATGACACCGGTGTACTGTCCATCCCTGAGCTACCCTCTGTTGGTAATTGTCCGAGAGACTCAACTTTGAACCCACCGGATATGTATTCCATTGAATTTGGAGTGATTCACGATGCAGTGCCTTATCCGATTGCATTCTTTGTTACTGTGATAGTCATGTTGCTGGTCAAACATTTGGGAAACTTTTTGCCACAGCAGACAGATGTTGGCGCAGCGCACATCTTACTGGGTCACGGGTGGGTGATAGGGGCAGGACAAAGCCGATCAAATGGTTCCATATCGGAGGACATTGAACTGGCTCTGATTCTTCCTCAGAAAGAGCATTTTTTCGGGGAAAATTAATTCTGATGCTTATGTTCTAATATATAACGTAAGTGTGCAGAATAGAAAAGATCCACAGGCTCATTGGAAAGGCCTGCTATAGACCCTTATCTGAAAATCCAGCCTGAATCAAAAAATCATTTACCTGAGGAGATCAGAAAGCAGTGGAGTTAACTTTGCAGGTAAATAAATACTCAAATACTGATGCTGAAAGAGAATTTAGTGAGTAGGCTAGTTCCCTCTATACTGCAAACTGTTATTGCACTAATGCTGCATTAAAGCTACCTTGATGCCATCCAATTACCAGTAAAAGGTTAACTGGTGCAGCTTGGGTTTCAACTCTGAATCTCTGAACCTCTGGTATTATTTGACATGGCTCTGGGTTAAAGAGATGAAGAAAACTGACCGCTGCATGGTGACTGAACAGTAATGAGTGTCTGTTGATTTAACAACCGTTTAATTTTATCTAACCCTAAATATACTTTCTATCTTATTTCAGTTTTACTGCTCCCTCTGATGAAAGTTAACCTCAAACCAAGACCAAGGAATAATACCTATACTACGTTAGCCTAATGGCTAGGCTATTGTTACTTTAATAGGCTTGTCGAAGAGTAGCTAGAAAAAGCTATAATAGCCCTTTACAGTCTAATGGATACACAAGGAAAATGGAGAATTCCGCTCTCTTGGCAGTATGTCTTTTACGAAGCAGATGTGTGTTGGAGACTATTTGTTAGTTATGGGTAAAAAACAAAGCTATCATTAGCAGGTCAACAGTTATTATCACGTAGCACTGCCAGGATGTGGGCAGAATAGCAGGTTAATGACTTTAAGACACTCGGTCTGATCCATGGGTCAGCAGCCACACGTTGCTCGCGTTCACCCCTCTGCCTTGCCAGTTCTCTTTGAAGCGGGCCAGAAAATGCAAAATAAGTTGTCCACTGACAATTTCTTTCCACAGTGTGCGGTCAACATGTTGAAGAAAGCTGTGTAAGTGGGTCACGGCTTCCCCTACAGTCTTCCTTCATTCGGAAACAAACTTGCCTCCGGATTCAGACAAACCTCAGTCTCTTCTACACCAAGTATGGTTTGAGAGCAGAGGAAAGACCGCTAGGCTTTCTCTTAACGGGCCACACACACACACACACGCAGACACACACACACACACACACACACAAGTACCACGGCTTGCAGGCTGTCCTCTTGAAGCCTAGCTCACATTCACTCTGATGATAAAGCAGTCAACTTCTGCTTCATCATCTCAGGCCTCTAGAGCAGAATAAAGGACTACCAAATAACCAGCATACACAGCCATTTGGATGAGACTGGTGTGGCGAGATTTCCTTTTGATAAGCACTATTTATGGCAACAAAGTCTGACTTCTTTCATCCATGCATTCCTGTCTTCTTGTGTAGTCAATATATAACTATGTCGGGGCACAATGACAAGATGTTCAGTTGGCATCACAATTTAGCAAGGAACAGTTGTGGCAGTAACATTTGGGAAAGGGGATGGCACAACATGTCTGTTGATCGACTATCGGCTTATGGAACCCTGTAGCCTTGAATCCTGTTATTTTTATTTAGCCTCAGAAGGCACCACTCATGCAGGATGCACCACCCATGCAGGACTGCACTAGACTAAATTCAACAAATCGATGCATAGTGTTGACTTATGTCATTTGTTAGCCAGGCTTGCAAGTGACTGTCAATTAAGCACACTAACAGTATGTAGCATCGCTAGACTCAATGGATGATTTTTCTCTAATAAAAAATGCAAACTTGATCAACTTTGACCTTGACGTGCATGACCTTAAGGCTGAAAATGGGTATCACCCACAGTTTCTGTTATTTTGCTGATGATAAAATGCAAAGGAAACTAGAGAATAAGATGCTGTGAAACAATGTCCAGAGCATTATGTTTTATTGTGGAATGATAGCAAATGGCTGCAAAGGAATAATTATCTTATTGTACCAAAAAGGAGAAGAATCCTATGATCACATCAACACTATGGTAATTGAATACCTTGGAGTTGGGGTTTGCACTACAATGTGTTAACCAGTCTCACCCATTTCTTTCTCTTTCTGAAATTCTGACTAAAGGTAGACACTTTGTTAGCAGCTATCTGGCCTTGTGTACAAGAGGCACCATTGTTTCATGGTTCAGACAATGCCTTCCTTCTTCTTCTGGCTCCTGTACCTCTGTTCTTGCTGTCCCATTGTCTTGGATCCAGTCTGCCCCATTGGGCTTTCCATGAGAGAGAGCTGCACATATGGAGCCTGAATGCATCCTTTATCTGAACATGCAGTTAGTGTGTGTGTGTGTGTGTGTGTGTGTGTGTGTGTGTCTGTGTGTGTTTGTATGTGTACATGTGTGTGTGTGATGTGTGTGTGCGCGTGCATGAGTGTGTGTGCGTGCAAGAGTGTGAATTCCAGTGTTATGTTGTTTTGTTTTTGCTATTATTGCAATAATCGTTCATTATAGACTTAAGTAAATGGTCTGCCATCTGCGAACCAATTGGAGAGCTTATTGTAAGCAAATTATCTAGTTAATTGTGACTAAATTAATGCACTCAAGTCTCATCCACTGTCAAATTGCATTGTTTGCTTTGATTCCTGAGTGTGAATATGGATTGAAGCAATTGCCGGATGAATGTTTCAGCCCTTACTGTGATGATTGACACCCACATCATTAACATAATGACAATGAGAAGGGGAAACTTCATCCAGTCGGAGCTGGATAAAAAACATAATTGCACCACTTCAGTAAAAAATAGGACAAAGAATATATAGAGAGTGCCTGTGATGATAAACTGGCCTGTTTAAAAGCATGCAGAGTTTGGCAATCTATTTAAAACGCCATTAAATTCATCATGCTCTGACGTTTATGGACATTGCAAGGGTATTTTTTTAATAATACATACCTACAATCTACCGATGACCTTTCCAATGTTGTGAATGATATAATCTTAAATCATAGGAGATGGGGCATCCAACGCTATCCCCATCAACTATGCCAAGCTCAAATGCCAAGCGTGTTGGATAGTTATAGATGCATGGTCCTGCTCCCTGATAATTAACTTCATTTGGATAGGGATTTTTTTTGACAATACGACAACAGGACATTTATTACATAAAACTCTGAACTCAATTTTAAGCATTCTATTGACAGAGAGTACTTAACTATCATACTTGCTTTTTAGTAGTAAAAGCCACTTACTGTCTTGTCTCTGTCTTAAATTAGGAAAACGTCTGATAGTACAGTAGTATCCATAGACATGGATCATGATAGTTTCAAAGCTGAATTTCGGGAGCCTGCAGTCAGACTCAAACACTAAGTGCTTAATTAAGGCAATCACAAAATGTTGACAAGGACTTTGCAAAAAAGGAAAAGAAAAAATGGAGGTCTTAATGCAAATGTCAGTGTGTGGTGGCAGTAACAAGCATGGAAGGGATCACGCTCAAACATGAAAGTGGTCATTAGAACGTTTCATCTGTCATGTCAGTCGAGTTTTAAGTGTGCTTAATATCCCTGGCTGAGAGTGGGCTGGGGCCTTTTCTTTCAAGCCTAGACCAGTGGGTTAGACCTCATAGTGGCATTAATCCCATAAAATCACAATGATTACCGGGAACCTGGAGTTCGCAGAATTCAGGGATGTGGGCCAGGCGCTGGAAAGGTTGATGCAGAGATGAGGTTATTTTTTTTGTAATGTTCAATTCTTGCTTAATGATTCAATTAACTCCGTGTTTTTTTGTCATGGGAAGCAGATTTGGGTACCGGTATGGCTGGTCTGGTGGCAAAGAATCATTTGGCACACTGGACCAGAATTCACATAGAGGAACATTTTCATTTTAAATAAACATTGACCTTTGCCTGCACCTGGCAATGTCATGACTTTTGTATTTCCTGAATTACAACAATACTTTTTCAAGTGCCTTTATATGAGTTTCTATTTAGGCTTCTATGGTCAAGTTCCCTGATAAACAGACAGTTTATGTTTAGAAAATGTCTCCATTCCCTATATAGTGTACTTGCATTTGAATTGATATGTCTGTCCTGCTGTGGCCTTTGCAGCAGAGTATACTGAATTCTAGCTGCATGTGTTAGACAAAGTAGGCTTTAGGGGGTTAAGGCTATGAGCTTTACTTCATTCTGATAAAATCTCTCCATGGTCTGCAGGAAAACCATCAAATTTGCATTAAGCCCAATCTTCTTTTTTGGGATCAAATGGTTGAAGGTAGCTTAAGATCTAACCTCATACAAGCCCTATGAAAAAGCAAAAGCTGGTTGTAGTTCTTCAGACATATTGCAGACTGCATCATTTGCAGGGTTCAAAGTAAATTAATAGATAATGATATTAGTATATTCATAATGAATATGATGTTTGTTTCACAAGTTATGTTGGTGCTTTAATCTAATTTCAAGTAGAAGTAAACCCTCTGTTTGATTTGAATTTGAACACTATCGGTTTTAAAGAATGTCCCCCTAACCCAAACATTTGTGTAGACAATACATGGTGACATTGCTTTCATTTGAGTTAAACAGGAGAATATGTCTTCAAATGGCTGTAGCAACCAACCATTGGAATCAGATATTAGTTTCATTCCCATATGAAAAACTCATGTACTGTCTCAGAGTCTCTGCACATCACATCTTTGCAGTGCTCCTATGGTGATCGGTAATTTAGTAAGAGGACACACATTTTTGCTGGGCTCGAAATCTGGTAAATCAGGATTGTAATTTTCTATACATAATGTAATGCAAAAAGCATTGCATAGTCTTGTGCAAAGAGGAAACAGCCTTGTAGTCACAGTTAACCCAGTCAATTTGGTGTGTTCTGCAAAGAGTCCAGAAATACACGATGCATCTAGGTTGGACCTGCAGTCCCAGACCAGTCTGGCAGAAATTAATTGGATATCCCTTTCAATCTTTGAGCTTCGACTAGCTATCCTCAGCGATAGCTGTATACTGAAATGTTCACCAATGTGTAAGCTCCAACTCTGTTTATTTTTTGGGCCCTTTTGGATGTTTTTCCCCAAAAGTGGTGGGTACACAACTGCAATCCACCGAAAAATTGCCATGGGTGGCTAAGGTACAGTTAGCCGCGTCGAGCCCACCCAAGACTATTCACCAGCTATAGAATACCACCACAGATTTCATAGTAATATAAAACATTTGATTAATTTATTCACTTTGTAAATATAAAATGTGCAGAACATTGCCACCTGATGTCAATCATTATTGGAAAATAGGACACTGGAGCAAATAGCGGAAAGCCTGACATGATAACCTGTGATAAGTGCAAATAAAGATGAAGAGCTATATTACACATATTGGAGAAATATACCCTGGAAAGTATAGCAAAGTTATGTTATACGTTTAATAACAATGTCAACGTGATTTAGCCTGTATTGTTCTTTAAACCCTCCCTCGTATGTGGACAATAACATTAACCCATTCTAAAAGGTAGCTACATACAATTATAGTATCAAAGAGTGTCAAAGAAGTTAACCTTCTCTTGACGCTCCCATCAACATCAACCACCACCCAGATAGACATTGATGTACCTCGCTGTCGGTGTCTCTTGTCGTACTACGATTTCAAGAAAAGAAGGCAAATTAGGTTGAAGCGGAGCGATTTTGTGTTCACTACCCCTTTAAGAAAAATAACAGTTCCGTTTTTTTGCCTGATATTGCACGTCATCGTTCTCCTGTGATCTGCTCTAAAGGGGCTGGGGCATTTGAATGCCCAGATAACATTCCTTTTGATATGTGTAAGGAGCTATCAGCCACGTGTGAATGTGTAAATCTGTGTGTACCCATGTGTAAACCGGTGCATGTGTGAATTTATCCCTGCTTGAAGGTTTGAGAGATAACCCAAAAATGTCAGCAGACAAAGTCCAGGCAGGTTCCGGGCAGCTTTTCCCCAAGTTGTTTTTGCAGTGTGGCTGTGCATCTAAACCTCATTTGCCAATATACCAACAGTTCCCCTTTATTTATCATGTCAGCCTGCCTGCACTCCGACTGCATGGGTAGAATTCCAACAAGAGGGATATTCGCTGAGTGATTGATTGAGAGCAGGAAACCACATGTGTTGAAGACAAGAATATAAAAAAAACTCAATGTGATCCTTGGAATGAACAAATATGAGCTTGCTGTGCACCTGTGATCTGAATGTAATGGCTTTCTCATAACCAAAGTGTCTCTGACCATTTGTACATAAACACTTTCAGGTGAAATCTGGGGTTGGTGTGCTTGTCCTTCAAACAGGACAATTTCTCGCTGCTGCTGCCTTGCACTTGAGGGATGGATTTTCTTCTGAATAACTGTTATCCACACTATTAATATTCATAGCAGTAGGATTGGAGAAAATATCAGCATATGCTTGCTGTATCAAACGTTGGGTAAAATACATGTATCATTAAGTGACATCTAATATAGGAAAGATATTCTGGGGAAACGTGGTATTAGCACTTAAGTTTTCTCCCAAGTGTGAATCTGGAAGTTACACTTCCCGGCTTCCACACCTTTTTCATCAAACTCACTCAAAGATTGCAACAAGGGTGTTGATTTGTGTTTGAAGACTTTTCCCATCCTGTGCATTGGGGAGACGAGAATACATGTAGGGGAGATATTTAGTCATTGAAAGAGGTACAGAAAAATGGGCGGCGTGTATGTTTGTAATGAGGCTACCAAGGCTCTCCTGAGCAAACTAGGCCACCCGTAATGAGCATGCAGAGAGACCACAGTAGGGTTTGTGGGGCAGATAAATAGACGAGATGGAGAAATACAGAAGGGGTGGAGGGGGAGGGAGAAAGAAAGAATTGCATCGGAGATAAAACAAGCATGTAAAGAGAGATAGTAAAATTGCATGGTTAAACATGAGGCTGTGATTTATTAATGATAAGATTTTTATGATTAGGGATATCTTCATTAATTTCTGTAGGATTCAAAGCAACATCATGCATTTCTTCACATCCCTAATACATTGGTTGCCATGGAGTCTTGAAGGGAGTCTGGTTTTGCACACAATTTTGGTACACGTCACATTGTGGCACATTGTTGGCAACAATAGTAATACTAAAGAGAACAACAATAAACTGTAAATAGTTTTTTTTATCTACAGTACTGTACAATAAAGGTAATCTTCATGAGTCACTATCTAAAAAACTTATAAATGTTTGATGTAATTCCATATGATAGATGTTGCAATTCCTATATTGAATGTTGATGTTGGCCGTCCATAATTGTTCACCTTATGAGACGCTAGCCTTTTTTTTAAGGTTCTCTGTGAACCTAGCACAAGCTAGCACTTGAGCAGAGTCCATTATCACTGCGCAGAGCCTGTGTTGAAGTGAGCATCGATCCTTTCCTAAAAGCCTGTTGAGCACCCCTACAGGGCTTAAGAGTTTGCTAAAGGGAGGACCATCCAGAGTGCAAAATTATAAGGGCAACGCTCGGTAAAATGTGGTGCCAGCTTCTCAGCTTCTTCGTAACAAGAAGAAGGCATCTGGTCTTACAGGAGTATGAATTATTTCCTCTTTTTTTTTTACTAACCCATGCTGCAATTGTTTCCATGTTTGAATTCCTAGTCTCAAAGTGTAGCCATCCTACAATATTGTCTGTAATGGAATTCCTTTTTCCACTGACTGCCGTTTCTTTTTAAAATACCACAAACTGCTATTTGACTCCCAATAGACAGAGTGCATCAGGGAAAACGTAGACGTGGTTAGGCGGAAATTCTCACAAATGTGGTTCGTCTTGGTGCGTAACATGTTGTATTTATGGCCTGTGAAATTAGGGTCCCTTCACACCTTCTAAATTAATGGAAGACGGGGACGTTACCAGAGCCAAAATCAATTATTGGACAGTAGGACCATTAAAGGTAGATTTAGGTATGAAGGTTTTCTGGAGTGCGAAGGAGGGCGAGACAAGCCACCAAGTTACCTTGCGGTGACCCAAGCCTATCCACATAGCTGTGATTATGTGTTTGGCTCCATGCCAAGCCCTGCTTCTTTAGAAAAAACACTGCAGTAGTTTTGCAGTCATGGTTGCACAGACTTTATTCAATGGTGCATGGTTGTGGTAGCTTTGTGTCTCACTAGAGGTGACCATACCAGCGTTTCTTTTACCCAACATGAGGTGTTATTGGTTATGATTGCATGGACCAATGGATTTGGTTTCCTTATTCTGTATGATTCTATTTGACCTTGGCAATTATGTAAGTGAGTTGTTTGTAATCAACATAGTACCGAGGGTGTTTCTTGGTGTAAAGAGATGAATTCATTAACAAAACACAATATACTAAATGGTTTAAAGTTCATGTGCAAGCATGAGATTTATATTCATACTAACTTAAACTACACAACTTTTCCGCGTTAAATCAGACAGCTCCCTTGTGCATTGCTTTATGAGGCTTGTCTCTCTCGGAGAACCGACCCTGTCTGTTTTGGCTTGCTACAGCCTTCTTTGTTTTTCTTTTTTTCGCTGGGATGTTTACGTTCACTGTATTCTCTAAACATCGTCTCTCTCTCTTCTCGCCGCTTCATCCCTAAGGCCAAAGCAAACTCATTCCCTCCAGCTATTACACCCAATTAGGAGGGGTGGCTGTGCCCCCGCCCCCCCTCCCCACAAACACCAACCCCCTCCCCCCCACACACACACACACATTTCTACACAAAGCTATTTGAAATACTGATTCAATGGTTTATCTTCCCGTTTAGGAAGTAAACAACTGTGGCCTCTAAATTCTTTAGTGCAAACAGGGAATAAGTGGGACACTTTCATGGCCTTTTCTTTAATCCTTTGACATTCCGTGATTGAGGAAGAAACACGACTTTAGCAATAGAAAGGAAAAAGGAAAGACGTTGTGACTCTCCATGGTGGATTGTAAGTTGTAACAGCCTGACCATTGCTTGCTAAAGGACTTGGCTCTAAATGATATGAACTGGTCATTGTGGCCTTTACATGTGGATGCACATGTGTCAGGCCACTTGGGCGCTTAACTGTCATAGTTCTCCAGTATTCAAAGTAAATACAAAGCTAGAGAGCAGTGATGCAGTATTTTAGCACACTAATAGGATGAAAATGTATTGTTTGTCATCAGTCTCAATTTATACATGCATGCTTTAATGACAACCAAAGCTTGATCAATAACAATAACTTCTCTTTAATAACGGCAAAAGCAATTTGCTAGAAAGTAATGTCCCATTTGGGCAGTATGTATGTTGATGAAAAGTGTGAGCATCTACATATCATTGGAAGTGTTCTCATCCTCACGCTCGGTTATGACCATATAATCTCAGTCAGAACCAGTGAACAGCACAGTGGAATGCAACCCTAAAGCTATGAGGGCAGTGAGGTTCTGGTGTACACAGCTGTGCATGTTTAGAAACAACTGTCATCAATACGATCTTGAAAAAGTAAACCAGTGCATTTCAATGAAATACACCAACTTTTAAAAACACAATCGCTTTGCTCCACTGAGTTTGGCATACGTGTACTGTCCTTGCTTGACAGTATGGTATTAGCATGTACAACAGGTGGTGAGGTGTTCCGTGTTCAGGTTCTTAAAAAAAGCCCATCTGTTGAGTTTTGAGATTTCTTGCTGTATTTTGCCTGCAACTTTTCCTTTCTCTTGCACTCGGTGCCCTCAAATGCTCTTTTTACCATTTATCTGTATTATGTACATGCGCAAAAAACCTTAACTGAACTGCTTGCTGAAGAAAAAACACCATTAATATATTTAATGGATACCTTTGGTATATTTAAATGTATAATGTAATGTTATTCAGGGTTGTATTTGTAGTGCTTGCATTTTTTTCAGACTGAACAGCTAAACAACTATTATATTATTATTTTTTATTATTATGATTACAGTGTCAGTATACATTATGTGCTACCTTAATATCAAATTAACAGTATCCTCCTCATTATCACAATGATGTTTCCTTCTCTAAGAAGTCCAAGGCTTTTGCTAATGTGTGAGTCATTTTACACCAACCACCCACGCAACACTGAGTGTAATGCTAATCAGGACTGCAGAACAAACATATGGATGGATGATGTCTCCAGTGAAACTCTAGCATACGCCTGGCATCATAATATGACAACAGATTATTCCTCTGGTCTCTAGTCCTCTGTGATGGCAGGTTTACACTGTGGGTCCCGTATTTGGGAACATTTTTTTGGGAAAAATAAATCTAAAGATTAATTACTCAAAATACAGATTTGCATTGATCTTTTGTCACCTACAAGCCGCTTTAAATGGAGTGAATCCACATTGAGTAAATGGCTGATTTTTTTTGCATATCATAGACGATTCTATCTTTTAGTTCATGTCAAGTCCTGAGACTGGAGGTGCTCTGCTGGTGACAGTCCACTGTTACTGTACAACTGCTAAATGGATAGCAGAAACCCATTACTGAGATTGCTTCTTACATACTGGTGATGCCATGG
>JAOPUA010000147.1:8272639-8282723 GCA_027122455.1 Trisopterus luscus | reverse complement strand
CCCCCCGCGGGCCCGCCCCCCCCCCCCCCCCCCCCCCCACCGGGTGCACAGCCTCGCCCCCGGACGTCACGGGGAACCTCCCGCGGGCGCTGCAGAAGGCCAAGGCGGGCTCCACCGTCTCCCTGGAGTGCCGGCCCCAGGCCTACCCCCTGGCCAGCATCCTGTGGAAGAAGGGGACCCTGCCCGTCCACACCAACGACAGGTGAACCGCCGGCTCTACACGCACACACACACACACACACGTGAGCGAGTGTGCTGGAAGGCATTCACATGCAAACACACACACGCATGCCACACACACACACACACATGCAGGATGGCATTCTGATGCACACGTCACACGCGCGTGCTGTGGCAAGCACTCACACGCATACACACATACATGCACAGACAAGCACGCATGCACACACACACACACACATGCGGGAAGGCACTCACGCACACCCACGCCGGCTCACACACACACACACACACACACAAGCGGAGGCGTGCTGGATGGCATTCACACACACACACACACATGCACACACACACACACACACACACACACGTCAACATCCGAGCCATAGATCGTCTTACAATCATTTTCTTCGACCCTCAATTATTTACACCTTCCATAAACAAACGCGCACGCACACACGCATGCAGGCAGACATGCACACACACACTTATTGATGAAGTAGAATACTTCAGAATGATAGCTCATTCCATCGTCACAACTCACATTTATTGTTCTTACACAAGAAATTTCCTATTGAAGATGTAATAGAAATGTCAATATTTTAGTTTTCTACTTTTGTAAAAAAAAAATGAAAGTTTTCCATCACACTCCTACTATTTCTTACTCCCACATATCTCTAAAACACATACACACACACTCACACACACACGCACACACACACACACACACACTCACAAGGCAACATCACAGCCATTGATCATTCTAATCGTTGTACATATGCTAATGCTAATTTCCTAATCGTCAAGCTTTGGTTTTAAGGGTTGCATCACACTCCTGCTATTTCTGACAGACGCATATCTCCTCTCACCATCCACACACGCACGTGCACACACACACACACACACACACACACACACACACACACCTTAGACCAAGGGAAAAGCATCAAGATCCATCAAGATCCATCAAGATCTATCAAGATCCATGGAAATGTTTATGTGTGCATGCTCCGGCCAGCCTTGCCGCTCACAGATTGCATTCCCGGTATTCAAGCGCATTTGTGTGCATGCGTTTAGATTGGCACGTGTAGATGTTTGTTTAAACTCAGTGCTATCCTCAAATCAACAAAATTAAGATTTCAGATGTGTTATCTAAATACATGCAGCTGCTAATTCGTCAAATGTATGCATAACATACAATTGATGTTTATGTTTCATGACCATTCATGATTAATTGTGGGTTATTTTACGCAGAACAACACATTCGCACTATAACACACCCTCTCCACTGCTCCTCCTTGCCAACCCACCTTCCACCATTTTTCCCTGCGTACCTTTTTCTGATTAATGCACTCCCCATTAAGGAGGCTGTCAGGCTGCATTGGCAGGACCATAGATTGCCTAACCAAAATGAATGTGAACCCTGTCACCGTCGCTCTTGCTGAGCCAGGCCCTTTGAGGGAGGAAAAGAAAAAAACTGCCTTTCCCTGGTTCAACTGATTAGCCCCTCATCTTATTATTACTGAATCAAGATTAGCCTCTTACATGGAGAGAACTGGATGGAGGTTTTCTGGAATTCATTCTGCACATTCTTAATTCTACACCACAGGGAACTATGCAAGCTTTCCTATAGGGTTTTATTATCGTTGTTATTATTTTAATAGTATGTTGTCATCTTGGAATGTACACTAATTGGGTATGGCTGGTGGAGATAATGCATTGATGCAAGGCTGCACTATTTTGCTGGAAAGCATCAGGGGTCCATTGCAATTGGCTTTTCATTTGTCAAAATGACTTTAGGTACGCGATTGCCTTCCACTTCACAGTTTTTTGTCGTTAAATGTTAATTTGGAGATAGCGGAAAAAATAAATTTGATGCAGATGTAAACAAAAGCTCAGACTGTACTTTTTAAATCATTTAAAAAGTCATTACAAAATACATTTAATTCAGTGCAATCATCAGTGTCTTTCAATTTGTATCGCAATGGATTTCCATATCATCGTAATTGTCATTTCTCACTGAATGCTGTTACAGCATATTTTCGACCCATAAACTTGCAAGGGTACGACTTCCTCTCTACTTCATAGTATTGTCCTCACCTCATCCATGTTTGCATTAATACATCTCCTGGGAAAGATTTACAAGTTTTTCCAAGCCTCCACCTCCTCAAAGTTTGACTGTCCCCATGCAGTGATGCTGCTCCAATGCATAAAAGATGAGGCAGCCCCCAGCAGGCCTTAAGTTATGAATCCAATAATCATGTATCAAGGCCCTGTCATTTACATTTGGGACCACACCGCAGGTTAGATAGGTAGAGGTTTTAGAAGTCAGAGTTATGGTAGCCTGATGCGGACACAGCAGCTAAAGTAATATATTGCTATATAATCAACAGCCCTTGACAGCACATCCTTTTAATTTATTTTTCCTGTGAACTTTTTCTGTCTATTTAAGAGTGATTTGGACTCGAATTACATTCTCCTTTCTTCTTCAAACAATGGTATAAACCCTGAAACCATTACATAAATCATTTATTCTCCACACACCAGAGCAAAACAACCACAAACACTATTTTCAAGTCAGCCCTTCTTCAGTGTCTACTTGTATTGTAGATTTAATTAGTTTGTTTTCATTTAGAATAATTGCAATTCACTTTTTTCACAGTTGGCAAGGGAATGATTTAAACAAAATAAGTTAGAGTAACAGTATGAGCATTCGCAACCAAAAATTTGATCAATTATTCAATAACTCCAGTGCATAATCAACCAAGAAAATACCACCATTCTTACATAGTTTACCTCCATGAATGAACAATTTGTATATTGTGTATTTATATTGTGGTACTCGATACAAGTGCTGAATAGCAGATAGCAAATAAATAGCACATCCTATGTAGAATTCTGCAGTAAAGCCCTTAATGCAACACATGAACTCTTGAGTCTTTGAGTGTGAGGTTTCAGCAGCAGACTGTCGGCTACGCATGCGCATATATTGGATTAAATGTACTTCATTTTCATAGTGTGCCATGCAACCATTCCTTGCAGTCCTCTGAGAACCAGGAGGATTGCGATGAGGGTTTCCGTCCCTAGAGGGGATATATGTAATCACTGACATCCAGCTACCTATTGATTTGATTTCAGGCCATCTCAAGCCCTGTCAGCCACGTCATGTCTTCCTTGTTCATGTCAAATAGTTTAACTCCTATCCGTGTGTGAGTGTGAGTGTGTGTGTGTGTGTGCGTGTGCATGTGCGTGTCTTGCTAATCTTTTTAGCTCAAATCTGGTACTAATATTGTTGCTTTTATTAATAACCAGAGAATATATATGTATGTATATATATATGTATCTGCATTTGGTTTTGTTGTGATACACTGTGTACTGTAAGTTTATCATACATGATCAGGATAAGGATTCTCATTATTGGTAACCATTGAAATGTAGTGATGATTGCTTATCCCCACTGTGAACACAGGTTCCCATTTGATTCTTCAATGTAGCAGTGCTCAGTATTCCATAAGCAAGATGTTTCTAACATGTAAGTGTGTTCTTGTCCAGGTCCCTGCCATCCAAACCCTTGCCACAACAGAGGAATATGTGAGATCAGCGAGAGCTTCAGGGGCGATACCTTTATTGGCTACGTCTGCAAGTGTCCGTCCGGATTTAGTGGAATTCACTGCCAACACAGTAAGTCAGGCAATTAGCCATTGATTCTTTATTTTTTCTGCTCCCACTTATCCATCTTTTATAAGTTCATTACTGCTTCTTAGCCTAGTTATACGCTGGTTGTTTGAATATTTCACAACCCAGAGTAATGACCTTGGTTAGTGATTCACTGGCGTGTAGCTGACATGAAGGGAGCTTTTGTTTAAATAATAGGTTCAGCAAAATGATCAGGACTGTGCTGGGGAAAGGGAAATGCTGAAGAGGCTTTCTTTCATGCTATTTTAAAAGGCATTTTCATGGGGGGTGACAAGCCATGCGGTAACACCCTGTGTAGGTTCCGGACCATTGTTCTCGATAATAATCCTGCTTTCTTCCTAACAACCGTCGATCACTAACTATTCATTGAATTATGAAGGGAAAAGTCTAACAATGGTGTAACAATGTGTTCCTCTACCAAATGTCATTATTTTCTCAAAATCACTCCAAACAAATCAAACCCTTCCGGGTTGTGCTATTTCCACATCAAAAGGCAAAGTTACTTTTATTAAAATGTGTCATTGCAAGACATTGCAGCAGGTATAGCAGTTAATTGCTGCTTTTGTTTCAAATTCAATTATTTAAATGATGCATTTTGTAGAGTCAATACTACTCAAGCTTATAAACATTTAGGACTTAAACATAGCTAATATGTAAATTGATGCACAAAGTACAAACACGAAACAAATGAATGAATGAGAACAACACCAAGAAAGTAAACTCAATCATGTGGTCTTTTTGGTATGAACAGCAAGACCTTAAACGCCATATGCTTCCTTAACTGGACTCTAACAAAATGACAAAAAAGCGCTAGAGAAGGGGAGTTTATCAATAAGTGACTGATGCTACAATGGTTTCACCCTTTAAAAGATACTTTGTCTCAGATCAAGCAGTTCTATGTTATAACAGAACATCACAGAGCCTGGGTCAGAACCAGAAGTTGAAAGGGCGGGGTTACACCTTGTTTCTTTCTTTTGTTGTTGAGATTTGTACTGAAGAGATTCAAACTCAATTGTGTGAGTGCAAGCTTTCAGAAGGGGATTATAAAAGTGAATTTCTACAGTTGCCAGTTGTCATGGTGTTGGTTTTAAACCTTAACAGTCTCTTTTACCCTTTTTTTAACCATTTTTTCACTACTGCAGGCTGAGTTATTGCCAATTATTCCCCTAGATGAATAGATTATTAATCTAAAATCAGTTTTTTGAGGCTACATTGTGTCTAAGGAGTAAAACAGAAAGCGTGAGCAAAGACAATCTATGATGAAAAGAAAAACACCCTTGTATTATGCATTATAATAGCCGTATCCACATACTTCCTCCGTCTTTTCTCCGCATTTGTGGATCACGAGGTTCGACCGTGAGGGTCATTCACACATATTCGCCCTTGATGCCCAATATGCAGACATCAGTGTCGCTCAGTCATCAGTAGAATCTCCGGCTGGTTTAGGGGGGCGAGCTTGCAAGGGGCGGGATATGACGTAGGGTCTTGGTTTGACCGCAGACAGCACGGAGGCAGAACAGGCAGAACTCATTGCGATCATCTTAAATGTTGCTGCAGCAACGCATCATATATTCCATTGCATCCACAACATCTGCATCGATCAATGGAAGATTGGAGCATGAGTTAGTGAAAAATAGAAGAAACGACAAACAAGAAAGGCGTTGTGAACGACAGCATTACCAGAGGAAGACAGCTTCTAACAAACACTGGGACAAATGTAGTTGATTTCTGTGTTTAACTGAGAAAACAGGGAGTGGAAGGATGGGACCATATAATGTTCAGCTAATAATAATTGTTACGAAAGTTAGAGAATGCTGCGGGAATGGCGTGTGTGTGAGAGTGAGTGGACGAGCGAGGAGAGCGAGGTGTGGCGCGTGTCAGTTTAGTGAAGTTACGAACCAGTCCGGTTGTGACTGTTCAAACGTGTACTCTAAAGTTAGTGAAACTAAAAATAAAGTACCCAGCCTGTCAAGAATCGGTGGCCGCTTCCTTCCGACCATATTCAAACCTATAAGTAGACCCACTGAAAGTGAAGGGTGTTACCCCCGAGAGAACTTCCGTCCTGGAGGGATCGTCTCCCTTGTGCTCCTCGACTATGGTCTGGGAGTCGTCAGCAGGGAAGGTGTAACATAAATATAATCAAAAAAAACATTTTCTATTTACGCGTGCAGCTGTGAACTCATGTATTGTTATTAATTGTATGATGTGTACTTTGAAGGTTACAATAAGACCTATCAGTTAGCGTTCACCACGAATGACTCTGAAAAGCAGGGCCACATTTACATATTTTTTTATCCATTCAGCGAACAAAAGCCAACAGACTGATTGTTGTTTTGGGTGTGGGTGCCACTCAATGACATGCAAACGTAGACCCAAGCGACATCAACACGCCCACTCACATTCACATATAAGGTAATTAACATTAAAATACTCAAAATACTACCTCAGGGGCAGTCTTTTTTCAGGAGGTCCAACGTCAGGATATGTCTTACACATATACGGCCCATCAGGAAAATAGCAGGTTGTACGTCCATACGTGAAGCTATAGTCAGACTGCCTACATTATGAAGAGAACTTTGGTTGCCCAAACTGCATATTCATGTTTATTCTAATTTAAGTGGATGCATATGCATATATCCACGCCTCTTTCTTTGCTTGTTGGGTGAAAGTAAAGCTCCTAATTATTCTATTTATTTTTATCTTTTTTTTTTTCCATCCTCGAAACGTGTTAGACAAGAAGTAAAAGCTATTCCTGCTTCCAATTTTATGTCTATGTACATCAAATAATTCGTTTTGTTATCTCAGCCGGCCACTGTGGGCATGATATATAAGCACATCGTGTATCGATGTCGCCCACAAGGTCAACCTTCCTCCTCTTTGTCCTGGAGTTGTCTCAGTTCCTTACCAAGTGGGGTTCCTAGCAGCTTTGTCGATATGTTTAAAGTAGGACTATTTATCTAGTCGACTATTTAAAAAAAACTAAAAGTCTAGAAATCTGCAGGAGCCACCTGAAATGGTTAATCATAATTTTTATCTCCAAATCCTGTTTGAAATGGGGCTGAAATGTGTGACACGCATCACTGCAGTCAGCGCTCATGTTCTGAATGTGGGACGGTTAGGAGTAGTCTAGCTTTGGAAGTTAAAATAATCAACAAAAATTGATATTCGTCGGTCAAGACGGGATGAAAAATGTCCCTGAGATTTATGTTATCGATCCGCTTTCTGATTACTGTGGGCAAGTGAGCCATCATTTACCTTTAAGTCTGTAAATGAAGTACAGACAGTCTAAGTCAATATAATCAGGCGGATCATGGTTTCATGATTGTGGGACGTAACGAAGTGACGGACATTTCAGCGACGAGGCTAAAAGAGGGCGGCTGTTGCAGAGCCAATAGAAGCATGTGGGCACAGCTTCAGAAATATATTGATTAGAATTTAAAGAAAGTATTGAAAGACCAACTGATTGTTAAGGGGAGCGCACCTGACCACAGTACCCAATTAGGGTAAAAAGTGCTGTTGATAATTGTGAACCAGATTTAATTAAATAAGCCTCACAATGTTTAATGTTAGTTAATTCTTGTATTGAAAGCAAAGTCAAATTATTATTTACTTATTATTTTCTTATTTCAAGCTCACTGCTATCAATAGTGCTTTCTCGATTCATATCTCGGCAGACATGTTGGACATGTAGACACCAAGCGTTACTTCAACTTATCCTGACAATCCCTACGATTTGTCGAAGAAGTTTCAGAGAGGAACTTTGTGACGATTATCTAGTATTCAGACATGTCCAGCTAGACTTGAGCCATATCTGCCATTCACACGATAACTGAATAGGACTATCCGTCTGCACCATGTGATTGGATTTTGCTTCCCCGCTCCATATGCAAATAACAATACATATATCATCGCCACACACTACTCCAAATCAAAACACCAGGTCAGAATCCATTTCATGCTAAATGACCGGCTGGAGATCTCCATCTCTATCTCGTTTCTCTTCTTTAAAAATGTAGGAAAATGAATATATACTTCTGTGTACGCAGTGGGTTATATTCAAATATTAATACCTTCAGAATGTCCTTTAGGCATGAGACACCTGGGCCAATTCATGCCTGTATTTATATTCAGTACTTCCCTTTTGGTTTTTCATAGCATTTTCTTTAGCGTATACACGGTCATCGAATATTATTATTAATCTTTATTGCAGACACAACAAGCGGTCCATATCAACAACAACAGACATGTTAAAACAGATTTTGTCGCCTACAGTATGTGTTTTGGTTCCTCTGGCTATACTGCGCTTGCATCTTGTTGCTTTTAGAAACCGTGAAGCCCTTAAAACTGCCACACTTTGTCACTTTGGATAAAAGTGTCACCTAAATAAATAAATGGAATGCAAGTGTGATCATCCAGTGAGACTAAGATCGTGTCAGCCTGCATGCTAGCGTTCTGCATACATTATGCTGATATCGTATGCTCATATGATACACGTGCCAGCCAAATTTAAATCTTTACTGTTGCTACTGGCTTTAGTCTGGGAGGGCCGAATCCAATTTCACACCTTTTTGAGCTTTACCCTAAATACTAAATGTTACATACCCTGCATTTTGCAGTGAGTGATATTAACACAAACATAAATGGTGAACCATGAACAACTCTGGGAGGTACAAGCTTAACCAAGTCTTATTTTTATGCAACGTTATGTGCATGAGTTGACATTTTCTTTACTGAGCTGATGGAAAATCCAGCTTACAATAAGCAAGCCAGGATGCCAGTCTGGTTAGGTGTTAGTCATTTATGGTCTGTGAACTGTTATGTTTTGTTATTGCACCTCCACTGCAAAAGAAAATACATAGAATATGCATTTTTTAATTTTTAGCTTAAGATCAGTGTTACAGCCTTACATCGGTTCTTCTCGGCCCCACCCTCCCGGGCATGTCCTTTGGAACAAACCCTTTTTTTATTGATCTTTAATCAGTCTCTGCCCTTTCTTTCAAATACTTTGACAGCATCGGATTGATTTGAGGCTCAAAATTGAATGTATGTTGGTTCTTTTGTTTTTTGATCAGGACAGGGCTTCATATTAAATCATGTATTGACAGTTGGCTATCATGGTGAGTTAACCCTAGCAGCTTCACTGCCGCAGGAACTAGAGCGGCCAGGCCAATGTTTACCATGGCGGCCTGATACAGAGCTGCAAGGGGCCGTTACTGTCAGTCAATTAATCTTGGGAAGATTATGGGCAGCCTTCGATCCACGAAACCAAGACAAGGATACAACATATTCCTTTCCCAGAGCCTCTTTGCCTTTGGCTCGTTCTCCCAGCTGTAATGTTTCATTCCTAGGTACTAAATCCCCCTTCTCCTCCCTTTACCTTAGTAGCACAAGTCCTTTGGTTTTGGCTGTATTGGGTTAGTTGCTGATCTTTAAGCGAGAAATTAGGGTTGTGGGAGCTCTTGATACTTTGGCTTTGGTCTTGTGTGAATCCACTAAGAAAGGCCAGGGAAGAAAGATATTTATATATATATTTATTTTTTAATCATTCAGCAACAAAGCTCAATTTCAGTGGAGCTTTAACGTTTCTAAGCACCTATGGTGAAACTGTTCAAAGAGGGGAACTAACTTAATTTTACAGATAAAAGCACACATTTATATTTAGTTGTTGGCTGTATTTAAAAAAAAAAAAAGAATGTCTAGAGCAGCTTAGTAAATTGGATTTAGATCGAGTTATAGTGTGACTAAAAGCAACTGAAAAAAAGTTGCCATTATTCCACAGATGGAAGAGGAACTACGTGGACTAGAGAATAGCAACTTATTTTCAAAATAAACTGAAATATATCTTTAGTCATAGTGCCTACGGTCTGTTTCTGTTGGTTTAAATCTTTTTTCTTCTGCTAAGCCTTTAAGTTGCATAGGGAAATTTAAGAAGTACTGGATTATGCTAATCTACATACTCTGTTATATATTTTATTTATATATTGGTAAACCACTTCGGCCCCAATGGGACAGCAAGAATGGTGTTTATTAATCAGCTTGATTTATATCTTTAATTGTGGCAAACCCTACTATGTATGCAGGTTTCCTTACAACACAGTGCACAGTTATCTGAAGTGTCTGCAAAATATTTAGTTTGGCGGGGGGGGGGGGGGGGGGGGGGGGGGGGGGGGGGGGGGGGGGGGGGGGGGGGGGGGGGGGGGGGGGGGGG
>JAOPUA010000147.1:8261999-8272427 GCA_027122455.1 Trisopterus luscus | reverse complement strand
GTGTGTGTGTGTGTGTGTGTGTGTGTGTGTGTGTGTGTGTGTGTGTGTGTGTGTGTGTGTGTGTGTGTGTGTGGTACTGGAATTCTGCTTTGCAAAATTGTGGTGCCTTGAAAAGAAAAAGAAAAGCACATCCCGGGATCTAAGCTCCACAGAACCTATCATAGAGTTTATCACTGATGTGTGGAGAAGGTAGGGGGAAATGGTTCCCATGGGATTGATAACCTAAATAATGCAGTTGGTATCCCTTTGGCGTATCTGTTATCAATGCAATCTTTTTTTGCTACAAGGCAATATTAGCCTGCTATTTAACCCTGAAACAGTTTAGTCTGTAGTGGCCTGTTAATTGTGTCATCATAATTCATTGGTGTCATTGATAGACATAGATCCTCTTGTTGTTGGCCCAGTAGTTGGTGCAGAATATATTATTGCTTCATTGTTCTTTGAAAAATCCACATGATAGTCATTACATATACAAGTATTAAGTACCACAGTTTGACCAATCGGTTATCATTGACCATTCTAACTTGTATAATAAATATAAAATACTTCTTGCATTCTTAAATGGAGTCTGCTGATAGAAACCGACTAACTGATATGCTCCATGGGGAGCTTCCACAGTGCTGAGGGTAAACATGGTAATTACCTACTTGGCAATTTAGCAAAGTAATTGCTAACTAACAGCAATTATGCCAAATTGATTCATTCTTAAAGCTAGGGTAGGCAATTTATTTGAGAAGCATTTGTTGTCATATTTTCACGACAGCGGTCAATAAATCAAATGCTCTGACATAAAAATAAAAAAACGCGTGTCAGTGGCTGTCGACCAATCATTTCAGTTCTCCTGAAGGAAATAATTGGATGGCCTACTAGGCTACCTGCACAAACGTTGCCTGTATACCCTGTGCTCATGACCTGAGTCTTCCACAAGGCTAGGCAGACCAATTGCTCAAGCCAGAGTAAGTCGTGACAGAGTTAGACGTGATCTGGAGCAGTGGATTTGGAAAGAGGCATGAAGTTTTTGATTGGATCAATAGACAAATCTTGCTCACCCTTGCTGGTTTCTCCAAATGAGTGGTTCTTACTGTTCTTAGTCAAATTGTTTGTTTGACGCACAGTAAAGAATTTTGCAATTTGTAGGAAATGTTTGAGAAATGAGTCAAGGCAATTTAAACAGATCTTAAAAGATATACCAGTTTGAAAAGGCTGCACAGGCCCAGAGCCAAACAATATATGATGGCCTCCTCTATCTCAGACCTATCAAATGGATAAGTGCAAATAGAATACAAAATCTCCAACAAACCAGGGAAAAAGAGTACGCGACCTTGAGGAAGAACACATGAGAGTGCATAAGTGTCTATATGATGTGCTTTTCTGATGGGCGTTAAAGGCCTAGTCAAAGGTCCGCTTTGTACATCCCAATGTCAGTTTGCCTGTGCGCATTCAACCAGACATTCTTCTAGCCAAAGAGGATATGACTATTTCCTGTCTGTCGAAGAGGGTTTGGAAATAAACAAGCCGTGCTTGGCTCATGCTGAACCCATGGGAGAAATGTTGAACTTCAGAAGCATAACATCATGGCGGCTGATGTAAATACACCAGGAACAATTTACGATATTCTCTCCCAAATTAGTCTTTATCGTTTATACTCTTTCACAAATTTTCCACAGACATTATTAGCCAGTATGAGTCAATGTGATCAATGCATTCTCATAATCATTCTCATCAAAAACAAGAAACATCCCCAAGCAACACCTGATCTGAGGTTAGCAGTTATACAGGAGCAGGAATTGTGAGCACAGACAGCAGACACACTAGATAGTAAGCTCGATTTTAGGTGTGAAAGTTGCTAAAAGGTTTCAGGAGAGTTATATTAATCATTAATCTCCCTCATTAATCAGCCATGCTTAAACAAAAATCTTGTATATAATATGTCATGTTATAAAATGTATTTCAGTAGTGCACACAGTTCAATATTGACCACACAACTATAGAGACCCTGTTAACAACATGAATTTACACATTAACGCACTTAACGAGTGTTACGCCCTAGAACTACCGCACTCGCTATTAGCCCGTAACGTAATGTCTGTCCCTACGTGGTGTGTCAAACGTGAGGTATGTTCCTAAACTTTCCCTGGGTGAGTGCAAGCTTACGGATCTAGGGGGGGGGGTTAGGTGCGAGGTACTCACCGCAGGTCCACAGCCGCCTTATGCAAACAGCTCTCCCCGTGACACGCTGCACTATCACCTCGTCTCCAGGGGACCAGCCCGCGCTCTGAATCTCCGTGGTTGAGTTTCTCTGTGTATTTACAAACAAAAGTTCTCCTTTAGAAGTTTCTTGACAGAAAGGTGTGCCCTTTCGGGGTGGGTTCGGTCTAACAAAATCAGAGTCTCACCCGAAGCTTATTTTCTGAAGATATTGGTACCTTTAGTATTCTTGCACAAGGTGGTAATCAAGTAGGTCTATGTTTTAAACATACCTTTCAGGTATTTATTGTTGTATATTGCTGGTATGATTCATTTTACATTCATATTTTTGTTACCATGTATCCAAAGTCTAAGCATGTGTGGTCAGGTAGTTTGTTGCAGGAAGAATTAGCAGGTCCCTTCAGATATTGTCGTCTTCAAGAGATGACACAGCATTTTATTTGATTTTGCGCATTACCTTTACACCAGTTCCATCTACAATTAGGAACCTCACATGGGGCTGGGCACATGACTTAAGGTTTTGTCAACCGTGCACTTCAGTGCCTAGAAAGTAGGCTACAAGACAAAGCATAGTCGCTCAATTTGATGCAACATCTGCAAGATGTTTCTGTGCCAATAATAACGGCCCATTTGCTTTGGTTATTGCACCATACAGTGGATAAACAAAAGGAGAGTACACTGGTGGCGGAAATTGCAGCCCTATATATGTTAAATTGTGTACAAAAAAGGACTACATGCTATGAAGTTGAAACGATACAGATGAAGAGGGGCTGTCAGGCAGCCTGATCCCAGAGCAGTTTGAACTGGTTACCCATAGGATACTAGCTAATGGATACTATGTCTTCATGTGTGCACTGTTGTGCTATATTACTGTGCGTTAGCATGTGTTGTCTTTTAGTTGTCTTTGCTCTGTGAATGTTCTGTGAAATGGTCTGTGAAACACATTGTAAGAAGTAGTTAAACCAAATTAACTATATAAAAAGCTTTTATCATGAGACGGACGTCCGGAATTTGTGCTGATCAGAGTGGAGGATGTTTCCTCACCAACACTTCACTTATACCCCTTACTTATGCTCTCTTAGCACCCACCTCGCCTATTTAGCCTTCCTGAAGAGAGTGCGTTTCATCCTTCCTGTGAAAAGACTTGTATGCTTTTGCAGGCGCCCTAATTGAGGTTTAGACATTGCAGTTCCCTCGGACTGCATGCTCATTTCCGAGCACTCTGTGGGTGTGAAGGTGTGCCTGCTGGCAGATGGCTAGAATGAAAATAGAAGTGCTCTTTCAATAAAAGCTTTACTAAGATATTTAATTTGAGTCATTGCCGGTAATATACAGATTTATTGATCGCAGATGGGAAGTGCATGTGCCCAAGCAGCAAGTACAAGATACAAATATACATATATGTGTTGACATACACAATGCATGTTCATTAATTTACAATGATATTTAATTTGAGTCATTAGCAGTAATCTAGAGACTAATATGAGACGTGAGTGATACACTTGAGTGAGTTTGAGTTAGACTGAGCAAAGCTGAGAAAATATATGGTCATTGTGGATACATGACGTTTTTTGCTTCAATTATAAATAATATGCATATCCTTGCTGGTAAAAGGTCCAATGGTATGGGAATATTGCACAGCATATCATACACTTCCTCTATGCTTCCGAAGCTCCCGGTGTGTCTATGTTTGGCGTAGCGGTTCATTTTCTTTTCGTGTCAATCACTATATCTCTCACACACCAATTTCCGAAGCTTCGGTCCCAGAGCTGCAGGGATTTTCTACAAGTGCCATTCGGATTCGGCGTGGAGTACCCTTCAGACACCCGATGTCCTCTCTTCGCACAACTTCATCCTCGTCTTTAAGACTAAAATGATGTGCGTAGCTTCTCAAATTAATAGGATGGTTCTGCAACATATTCCTGCCATACATTGTAATGGCACGTTTTGTTGAGAATAACCCAGTGCAAGGTGTCCTTGGAAATACATTATTTTTACACACTTGACCTTGCACGACTAAATATATAATTGCATCCTCCAGCTAGCTAGCTCTCTCTCTCTCCCTCTCCCTCTCCCTCTCCCTCTCCCTCTCTCTCTCTCTCTCTCTCTCTCTCTCTCTCTCTCTCTGAATGATGGCATATCTCTTGTTTCTGTCTTATGAGATTCTACTGTATGATGCTAAGTTTAGTGAGTAAATATTGAAACTGACCCCCCCCCCCTCCATCTGATATTTTTTCCCACCTCATCCATTTCTCTCAGCAACATAAAAGGTCAAACTTTTGTATCCCTCATCGTAGGGACACATGGATCAATTATATCTACAGAAAAAATCAGTTCATCTGCCATTTTCCTAATCTCATACAGCTGCAAAAGAGGAGTTGAATGCAACCTCATTGCTCAGCCACATCTGTTCTATTTCTGGGCTGTATTTGAGGGCAGTGGGAGATTACCTGCTAATTATGTTTGGGGAGCTGAAAATGAGTGTGGACTATGGCCTGTTGGCAACGCCATTTTCCTATTGGATAGTAAAACCAATCGAGGGTTCAGGTCAAGCACGCTTTTGAGACATTTAGAGTATCACGGTGGATGGACCAGACAAATGACCACTCAAGCTCTCTCCTTCATGTAAATCCCCCAGTGGATTCCCACGTAGGTAACTCATGGGAGGAGGGGGGACCTTACGGGGCAACGTGCTTCACCGGCCGCAGAGCAGGTGCAGTCTCGCTGAGGGTCAGCGCAGCCCAGCGTGAGGTCGCTATTGACCCCACACCCCGCCCGCGGGCCCCTCGGCCCGCTCCCCTGACTCTGCACAGCCAATTTAGTGCTCTGCGGTGGCGTTAGTTCCTGACACCCGGCGCTGTTCGTTGCACTCGTTATTGTCCAACTGAGAGTTTTTTATTTATTTCATCACAGCGCAGAGGGGGTGCGCAGAGGCACAGAGCGTGGCACCTTCTTTATTCCAATCAGAGCACAGCGAAAGGCTAACAATAGAGAGGCTTGTCTGTCGTCGCGGCTGGGATTGTTTCAAAGCATTTATGTCTGATGAACAAGGACATGATTAGAGCTTGGATTTAACAATATGTGTACACGTTACCTTTTTGGTCTCTTAATGAGTAATTAAATATGAAGAGGCAGGTTAGGTTAGTAAATGATAATAAGCCAGTGTTTGTTATGGTTGTGTTTGTTATTGTTTTCTCAATCAATGCAATATAATAGGACAGGGGTTTATTTTCTATTACCCCATGTCCCTCTCTGGCCCTCTAGTCATTGTTGACAAGAGACAGTGTGTCTATCTTCTTTCGGATATATCTCTCTTGCCATATTTCTACCACCCAAGCCTCTACTCTGTCACGTCCTTTTTTCACCTCCTGGATCTCCTCTTCATCGCTCTTCTCATCTCTCCGTTGGGTGGATTAACTCCATTCGGTAAAGTGATGCATTTCCTCCTCCGCCCCCCCCCACTTGCCCACCCCCTCTACCCCACTGTAGCTTTACTCAGTGAGAGAAAAAGGTCCATCTTTTTCCACCGTTGATCCTCCATGAGCCGATGGCTTCTAATGAAAGGCCGGGTAGTCGTGAGACTGGCTGTGTGTTTTCTTCTCTGCTCTGATACGTTTTGCCCCCAGGCTATTTGGAGTTGCTCACCGGCCCTTTCCAACCTCCGAATGGTTGCCTTGAATAAAGGCAGGTTGGAAACGTTACGATAAGAGATGGAGGAATAACAACATTGTTTGCTGTGAGATAACGCTGATAATAGCCCTTAAAGCTGTTTTGTGCTGTATGCAGAACACGTTATTGCTCTTTGTAAATTCCGGTCTGATAATCTCAGTATAAGGGCGACATCAATACATCAATATGTGGACCGGCTGATAGTGTCACCAAATTGAGCATTCACGTTTTGTGTCTAAAATGCATTATACACCTCAGTAAGCAGTTTAACAACATTAACTTGTTTATGTGTACAGATTTGACTGTGCTTTAAGTCTTCGAAGAATACTGACATAAACTGGATTGGTTGATATACATAGTTGAAAATGTTCCTTCATTCCACAATGTTTTTAAGAATGAATAGATCAAAAGATTTGCTTGGGCTACATTATTATATGCTTCTGGAATCAAATTCATTCATTCATTAGCATTGTGTTAATGTGAATCACAATAGCTTTGTGAATCTTAGAAACTCAACTGATGACGGAATTCCAAAGCTAGTTGGCATTTGTCAAGTTAAGAGTTTGAGTGGAATCCGTTTAGCCGGAATTAATTAATACCTAATCCCCCTTAATTGTAACCGCGTCCCACAATCAAGATGATTCCCGTCCAAGTGTGTTGTTTGCTTATTTTAATTAATGATGTGTTGTTAGAGAATAGGCTTACAAGCAGCTAATTACAGGCTTGACCGCAGAATACATGCAACACAACATCGATTTAGATGAAAGGTCTATAAAACAACAAATATTTATAATATTCCTATTTCATACAGCATAGACAACATGACGTGGAATAATACACAGCCTTCACACATTGTGTCCCTTCTGGCAATGCACATTTTTGGTCACACAATTCTGGGCAAAATAGTTGTGAATTAGCATTTCTAAAGCAACATAATAATTTAAGGAAGCATAGGTGAGGACTGGATTGTCAAACTGACTTGATGCTGTGGTTTTATTTTTATCACCTGAACTTGAGCAACGAACAACTTTGGGACCTACAATCAATATATTGCATTTAGCCTAATAAGTTAAGTGCAGATATTCTAAAATGCTAATCTTAATCCTGTAGCCCCATTAATACCACTATCTAGCATAATCTTTCTCAGTGGGGCGGGCCATGCACTACTTTGCAGGTTTCTTAAACTGCGCATTCAACATTTTCTTTATCCCATCTTTTAACTATTGCTGTGTAGCAGGATTCCTTATCATAAATATATCACAGGAAATGTAGGCCACTCTGGTGTCTGGAAAAGGGTTCCCTGATGTGAGAGATGTGGAAGAGGTATATTAATATGCAAGATAAGACACACACACACACACACACACACACACACGCACACAGGCACACAGGCACACACACACACACACACAGTTTAATTGAAATGGGTATTGTAATTGTTACATTAATTGCTATCTTAGTTCGTCCACAAGAAGTTCATACATTAAATTGTATATGGTCAATCACCACAAATATCGTACTAAACAATGGAACTTTTAAATACAGTAAAAAGTAGCATTCATTGTCTAGCATTAATTACCTCCAAAGGAGCCGTCCGATTTATTCATTCCAAGCCAATGTCTTTGTGAAAGTTTGTATGCTCAGGCCAATGCAGGTACCAAATGGAGCAAATTCAATAAATGCTCCCCAGCAATGCATGCTAATGAGAATGAGGGCTTTCTAATTGCCTACATGTCCGCTTCAAAGAAACAAACGCTCTTGTTTTTTTCTCCCTTGGCTCTTCTAGATGTTAATGAATGCGAAAGAAACCCCTGCAAAAATGGGGGCATTTGCACTGATCTGGTGGCCAACTACTCCTGTGAATGTCCAGGGGAATACATGGGAAGGAACTGCCAATACAGTAAGTACTATGGTTTCTTCTTTTAACTTGTTCAAACGGCATATATTCCCAGTACTCTTGGGCAAGGCCAGCTCTGCACACAGATCCCTTTCAAAGCCATCTTGAATGTGTGCATCAAGAGTGATCAATAACGAATGTTGCATTATAAAAACAAACATTTCACGCATTCAGGACACTTGGAGCGGAAATTAGCAACAAGTGTTGTCCCTGAACACACCACACAAGTTGGGGTTTCCATTGAACTCAATCACACCACTCCTTCATTCTGCTTTCCAAGTATCTGTTTTGCAATCCTCTGAATCAACACTGCTTGAAGTTGTGGTGAAAAGCCCCACCCAATGGAAGGCACGGAAAGGGGGTGGGTGGGCGGGTCGGTTGAGTCACAATATTGCTCCTGTGATCCTCCGATGCTCAGTTAAAGTTCTTCATTTCATGTCTTACAAAGCTACAGGAAACCTAGTCCCATGTGTAGCACTGTTGGCAGTAGAACGTCCTCACATCCTGGAAACCCAATCACACAAGATAAACACTGAACTGTGCAGACGTCACCGCCACTTTGTTAGCTAGCCCTCGTCCCTTTCCCAAACCCCGGCTTAAAGTAAGAGACGGGCTTGTTCATTGTCACTTATTTTACAAGTGGTTTTCATTTTATGAGACAGTAAAGCTGAAAGGGTTTTATTTTGTTTATTATGCGGTGCTGGAATTGGGTTTCCTACCCAAGTAATATGTCAGGATTATGATACCAGTTCTGAACCCACAAAACCCAATATATATTGGGGTTGTTTGCCTTTTTGTTTCTTTTATTTGTTTGGTTGGTAATTGTACAATTTTACAATGATTCCTATTTCCATTTTTCATCATGTGAACTTAATCTCAATGCAATTCAGCAAGGCTCAGCGAGGCGGTTTGGACTTTAGTTGTAGGGCTTGTGGGAGATGGATTCAGCTGTCAGAGCCCAGCAGTGTCAGTGTTAGTGATGTGTGTTGTCGCAGGGCTGATGTATGCATGGGGGCCAGCAGGCCAGGGCTTGGAGGGTTGCCCCCCCAGCTGCCCTGACAGACTACCGTACATCTAGCACAGGTTCCATTAAGAGTGGCAAGGTGAGAACAGCCACAGCTTTGTAAGAGTTGTGTCTGTTCAACAAAATACATCAACTATCCGGCAAAGGGAACCTGGTTACATGATGAATGAAAATGAAGAAGGTGATCTACTGAGAACCGTTTCTCCGGATATTTCCTCAAAATTGATCAAGTAGCTTTTGGAGAACACACAATTTTTTGTGATACATTGCACTTGACAACGAGCTGTCAGATGAAGACGAAGGAGGATATGGTGGCATACATCTTGCAGGACTCAAGTCCAGAGAGTGCAGGTTTCAGGTGTGGCGTAGCCTTCCAATGGACAGGACAAGATGTTCGACTTTCAGGGTAAGTGCCTTGGATGCAACCCTATGTGCGGGTTGAGGGAGCTGTCGGTTTCAGGTGGTATCCAGGTAGTTTAGTTTTGCATGCAGCTGGTGGAGTGTTTGGGGAATCAAGGAAAAACTGTGTGTCTGGTCTAATCAAATCTAAATTGGCAATAGAATGCCCCGACCAAGCGGAAGCATTTAGCTGTTGAAGACTGGGGACAGAGTCTGGTATAGGTGTTGGTTGACTTGTTCCAGGTTATGTCCAGAGGGGCCAAATTGCGACAAATTGAGCGTCAAAGTGAAAAAGCGGGAACCCAGGACAATTTGATAATAATAATAATAATAATAATAATAATAATAATAATATTTATAATAAAAGCCTCGGAATGGTTTGTGTAACTGTGTGTCAGGAGTCAGCAGCAGTAAGGATGTCGTTATGTTGGATGAGGGTGGTCTCTGTGTTCTGAAACCTGGATTGAAACATTTAATCAAGGTCTGGTTGGAAGTTTTAGCAAAACATGCCGTTTCCAAAGGCTTTTTAACAACACTGTTACAGCAAAATGACATGGGCAACAGACGTGTGCGTGAATTGTAATCAGCTAAAGCCATTACACTGACCACCCGCATACCAGCATCGCACGGGCATCGTGCTTCACATTTACTTGTTCCCGGGTGGTCCATTTCTTTCTTTTCACTTACGGCTCAAACAGGAACAAACTCCAAAGAAAAGTGAGGTCTGTCTTAAAATGAATAAAATAAATACCTCATTGTACCACAGGCAATGTGACACAGCAGAGAGACCGCGTGGGTGTTTTAACACATTCAAAGAAATCCATCAAATCAATGTGTATCCTGCAGTTACCATGCACTAGTTAATTAATGCACTGTTAATAAAGCCGACACTTTCCAGCCCCTGCATAACCAACGTCATTATCACCTCGCAAAAAACATGCTGATCCTCCAGGGGGAACAATGCTGACAATGTACGTCACCACACGCTACGAGACAGAGTCTGTGCAGCAGACTCACTGCTCACCCCGCCTGCGAGGTATCCCATCCATTGCCGTGTATATCGGCCTTGAGGGTCAAATTACCCTATACTCTTATTTAGAGAAGAGCTAAGGTAAACCAAGGCGGTGAGGGTAGAGAGTACAGATGCTCGATTTGAATGCTGATATTGATATAGTGGTGTATGAAAACTGATTTTAGTCAGCAGAAACACACACACATCTTGCTAGCTTCC
>JAOPUA010000147.1:8239963-8253025 GCA_027122455.1 Trisopterus luscus | reverse complement strand
TTGAGTTAACATGGTATCATCAAACACAGAGGAGTTACTCAGACAGCGATCGCGGTGCTACGATACGAATCGTGGGGCTGCGTGTATCTAAACATCAATCACATTCTCCACGCTTGGCTCTCTTCCCTCTTGCACGCTCCTGGCACGCTAAGACGCTTTGCATGGGCTCTGTAATGACAGTGTCTACGTGGGGGTTGACACACTGGATCCCGGGTGTCAGGATTGATTAAATGCTCCATCCCATCACACCCCTTCTGAACAAGATGGATGGTTCTGACACAAGAGATACCAGGGGGCAAATTGATCCCAACGACTTAAGAAAAATTACAAGGGATTGGTAGACACACACATAGAGAGCGAGAGAATTGCATATGCATATACACACACACACTCACATGTGTGCATAATCTCGCCCTCATGCTGATAGCAACAATCACATGTACAAGCTCCCGTGAAATATTGTAGAAAATGAATTATGGGAATGGTAATGGTGCAATTTTTTTGGTGCTTGTTATTCTGTACCCCAGATTAACCTGCAGAGGAGGATGAGGGTCACAGGCCTAATTACCCAGGGTGCAAAGCGCATCGGCAGCCCAGAGTACGTCAAGTCGTACAAAGTAGCCTCCAGCGATGACGGGAAGACATGGAGGACGTACAAGGTCAAGGGCACGGACGGGGACATGGTGAGTTGCGCACGCACACACACACTGCCCCTTCCCATTGGTCTCACTCATGCACCACGTGTACACACTCACTTACACTCAAACATGCTTGTACAAGCAGCCACAAACAGCAAGTGGAGATCATGCACTCAGTCAAGGGCAGATTGAAGGACGTGATGAGATGGCTTTTTAATTAGCTTGCTCACACCGGGCCCATCTCACTGCCCCCTACCACGTTTATTATTTCTAAATGGATTTTTTTTTATACTATTTGGGGATAAATAGCCACCAAACGCCCCACCCGGCTTTGTATCATTTCTGACAGCCCACCGTGGCTGTCCTCAAAACAGCCAGGCCCCAAATGACCAGCCTGCCAAGCCTCGAGATTTATCGCTTGGTTCAACGATCTCCATGCACTTGAATTTTATATAGTATGAATTCTTAAGTGTGTGTGTGTGTATGTGTGGGTGTGTGTGTGGGTGTGTGTGGGCTTGTTTGTGTGGTTTTGTGTGCCTGTGCGTGAGCGTGGAGAGGGGCGAGGTGAGTTATTCATACATTTTGTGGTGGACGGGAGTGGGGATATAATCGTGACAGTGGGGCTTGCAGCAATAAGTCCTGCTTTAGATGTGCGTGATAACCTTGTTTTGCAGGACTAAACTTTGTTCCTGCTAACCTTCAGTTGTCGTTGCTAACCTCTATTTGTTCTACAAGTTGGCGCTATTGTTTCTACTGCATTTCAATGGATATTGCTTTTCCTCCATCACCCTTTGGCTCTCTCTCTCCCTTCTCTCCTGTCTCACCAATCTCTCTCTCTCCCTCTCCCTCTCTCCCTCTGTCTCTGTAGTAACAATCTCTTTCTCTCCATCTATCTCTGCCTCAACCACGCACATACAAATCATGCAGTTAAATCGCTGGGTCTGTCATACTCTGTCTCAGCTCATTTTACGGTAAAAATACACTCAGAAGGTATCGCCACATAATTGGACCACTAATGTAAAAACATACCAGTCTGCCTAAATGAATTACGAGCTCAAATGGGCCGAGAAATGGGCCCTGTAATTCTATCTTGTTGACCTTGGATGATGGCAATGTATCAAGTATGGAGAAGACAGAGCGGCAGAGAGTGAGAGTGAGATAGATGGAGAGAGAGAGAGGGAGAGTGGGAGAGAGAGAAGGAGAGGGAGCGGTAGACAGTGAGTGTGAGATAGAGAGGGAGAGAGAGAGACAGAGGGAGCGGTAGAGAGAGAGTGAGAGAGTGACAGTGAGAACGGTAGAGAGTGAGATAGTGAGAGTGGGAGAGGTAGAGCAGGAGAGGGAGAGGGAGAGAGAGAGAGAGAGAGTGAGGGAGAGAGCGAAGGAGTGGTAGAGAGTGAGAGAGAAAGAGAGACACACACACACACATGGCATGCTAGGTCTGCTATGTCTGTTTACCGCTGTCGTTTGTTTCCACTCCTGAAACAGATTTTCAGAGGGAACGTCGACAACAACGCTCCCTCGGCCAATTCCTTCACCCCACCCATCGAGGCCCAGTATGTGCGCATTTACCCACAAGTCTGCAGGAGACACTGCACCTTGCGCATGGAGCTCCTCGGATGTGAGCTGACAGGTGGGTCCAACAAGGCAATGCTAATAGCCCCCCCCCCCCCCTCCGCCATATACTCAAATTTGAATTGAAAATGGCTGCCTGTGCACAGACAAACAGCCGGCAAATCGCAGCCACTATGTTGTAGCCTGTCAAAATGGCCGTGTTCCACAGCAGTTCCACAGCCTTTGTGAACACGCCAATTGCAATATTGTTTGTAAGTATACCTGGGCCTAAAGTGTCACTTTCCCTTGGTGTTGTGTGAATGAGTCACCCTGTGAAGAACACCCAATATGAAGTACGTTCTTGTTGTGTTGTTGCCATGGTTACCACTTCCTTTTGCAGTGTTGGCAAGAGGTGTGATTTGAATGTGGTTTGATTTGTGACGCTATAGTCCTATAGCTAGCATGGGGCTGCTCCCTACTTGGTTGTGTCTTCGAAACGTTGGCCGCTCAGCACTGACATGTCATCTGTGTTTGCGCTCACATTGATTGTTTATTTTGATTGTTTTCCGTACTCCCCTGGACGTCAAGTTTGATAAAAGCACTCGATGCATGACTCAATGTAAAATGTAATCGTCAACAAAGCTGCCAAAGTTGACAGTTTTGGCTGCTGCGTAAGATGGCCCCTTTTAGTGATTTACAAAGTAATTAAGAGCTGACTAAGGAGCAAGAAGGGGTTAAAACAACAGCAAGTGATTAGACCCACTTGGAATCCAAAAGAGTGTACAGCAGCCCCACATCGACAGACCTGTTTAGCCTTTTTTTCAACGTGCAAGCCAGCTATTACACTTGTGTTTTTTTGGGGGGATGTTTTGGCTCTAGGCTGCTCTGAGCCAATGGGAATGAAGTCAGGCCACATCCAGGACTACCAGATCACCGCCTCCAGCATGTTCAGAACACTCAACATGGACATGTTCACCTGGGAGCCCGGCAAAGCCAGGCTGGACAAGCAGGGAAAGGTCAACGCCTGGACGGCGGGACGCAGCGACCAGTCACAGTGGCTTCAGGTATGGAACCGATCAACGATCTATAATCAGCGTTGTCTTTAACAGACGGTAGTCAGGGCGGGGCAGCTGAAAGTCACAGAACATAAGTACACACAGTACATGCACTTGGCTTGTCGTTTTTTTTAAACCACTTACCTCGCTGTCGTTGTGTGAACTGAATGTATATTTGCATGCAAAAACAAACAAGACAAGGTTTGAAGCATCGGATATTCCTCAGTACAAAACAAGGTCAGTTTAAATAAACATTTCTAAAAAAAGGTACATTCCTCCTAGGTATTAGATAATTGGTTTTGATAGCGGAGCGGTCGGAAACTATAAAAGGCAAGAGAACAGACAGCTGTGTCTTTCTACTGGCCCTGTGTAAACAAACCCACATTCCCTCAGTTGTTGGATCACATTTAATGGCGTTATCTACCGAGAGACTGGCCGGCGCTCTGCAAAGATAACAGCCGCCATTTAAAGTCAAATCCTTAATTGATTTGTATTCATTGCTAAATGATTATCCAAAAATGTCTCCTGGAAAGGCCAAGAGAAAGAGAAGCTTGTCTTCAGCCTGTCTGCTGGAACAGTTTATTCTTGTTATAAATATTTTGCAGGAATTGGTATGCCAGCAAGGTATAAAAATATGACTATACTGCCATTTGATTCACTTTTCCCTAGTGATACACCCTGTTTGTCGAAATGTGCCCATAAGTGTGTTTAAGTACCTGGCTAGCCCAGCTCATCAGGCCTTATTCAATCCAAACCCTTAGGTACTTAAATGTGGCAGGCGTGGGGTAATCAAGGAAGAATTTGTACTCAATTTACTTATTTTAAGCACTCATTAATTATTATCAATCATTATTCGTACTTTGGGAGAAACTAGTTTATCGAGATGACATCTTCTCTAGTCTCCGTCTTAATTTCATTGCTCAAAAAGTCTCTGGTCTAATTGGAAATTCGGTCAATAATGTTCCCCAGGCGGAGCGAGAGACAGATGCCATCTCCAATAATGATGATTACACCACAAAATCACAGCATGGTTTTTCTATCAGTATTCCTCTCTGTGGAAAGGTCACCCTCCACCAACATCAGCCTTGTATCTAGGTTGGTCCTCCCTTTAAAGTAGAGACCCAATACTGTACTAATGATAATGGACATAAAGGGTCATGCTACACAGATATGTGACCTGGAAATCTGTTGCTCTTTCCTCTTTGCTTTAAAGTTGAGATCCAACACTGTTTAACCAAAAACAGACATAGGAAATCTGATGCGGCTCATGCGGAGTGAAAGCAGAGATGTGCTTTCTCTGCTCCCTGGGCCTCCCTGCCTGACCCGAGTTTTTTTGATGTTGTACACCGCCAACACTCCGCGGCTGAACGGCCCCCATCTGGACGTTGGTCGATTTGGGCCGGGCTTCCAGTCAGAAGTACTTTTAATACAACTGGGGTGAGGGGGGTCAGATATCATGGAGCTCGGATTACTAAATTGATTGCTTTGGGCAAAGGCTAAGTTGTGTGTACTCGCTACACACTACGGGCGAATGCGGGGGATGTAGGAGGGCTACAATGGCCTCCACGGCCTCGATCAGTCAGATAGGACGGCACTACGGTTTTAGGAAATGGAAACAATATTTATTCAAATGTATTGTTAATATCCCATTCACATGTGTTGCTATGGGAAATAATTAATTATCGTGACTTTTGAGCAAGACTTGAAACCTGACGGATTAATGAAATTGACAAGACCTAATGACAATTTAAGTACACCAATCAATCATGATAACGGCCTTGCCGCACCCTTAAAATGGTATCAAGGTAAGAGAAGAAGTAGAGAGAAGGAATACTTAGACAACGTAGAATATGGGCTTTACACATTTTATATTTCAATGATAAATCTAGGGCACACCAGTTCATTTAGATGAATGCAGGGTGTAATGATTATGGTTCTTATCGACGTGGTTTATTTGAAGCAAAAGCAAGGTGTGGTCAATATACCAGCCAATCAGCCAGTAACTCATTTAAAATGAATGGAAAAAAAGCAATAATATATGTATATACATTCAGTATATATATTTTTAAAGGTGACATTATATCACCAGGCGTGTGATTAGCCGTTATAAGCCGTTTTGAAAATCTAGATGTATGATGGACAGATGAGCAACATTTACTACAGTCCACTGGGTAGGCTGGTAGACTGATCTATCCATCATACATCTAGGTAGACACGCCCACTTGTGATGTCAGAAGAGGCCGATTTTCAAACGGCTTGTAATGGCAAATCACACTCACACCTGGTGGTATAACATGTCACCTTTAATATATATATATATATATATATGTAGATAGATAGATTTATGCTAATGTCATATCAGTGCCCCCTGATGGCCAGAGCACATGATGTTATGGTTATCCCTCACAAAGCCTTTTAGTTTCACTCCAGATTATGCTAATTCACTCTTCTATCCATCTGTATTTTGCCACAACCGACTCACTTCGAAAGGTGTTGTTTTATTATGTTTCAAATTAGTCCTCTAATCCAACAGTCGTGGTTAAGTAGTGTGAACACTTTAAAAATTAAAGCGTGTCAACACCACAAAATTGCACATGTCTCGAGTGGCGTCCGACCTGCAGCCATCCTCGCCTGACGGGGGGGGAGGGGGTGGCATCACACAAAAGGAGAGTCAATCAGAATCTCTAAAGATGCTTTCAAGATGAACTCCTAGGCGGTCGTTGGGAGCAGCCAAGTGTTCCAGCTGGCAGACACTGATTGGCTAATTATGGACATTAAGGTGTCCACGGACTAATGGGAATTTGCCAGACAACCATTAAGTGCTCTCCAGTTTAAATGTTCCTAGAAGAAATGTAGAGGAAAATACACCATGTACTCTTCTTCTGGTTAGGATTTGAAGTGTTGTTGCTTTCTGTTATGTTTGCATGAATGAACACAGTTGGTTTCATTTGACAACACATGCGTTGGTTGGAAACACTTAACATGCCAGCTTTTAGATGACGTTGTTAATGGTGTGATTTGTTAAGAGGTTAGACACCATAGTTAAGTTTCTGAATGGTTATTTGAGAAAAAAAAGCAGACTATTAACAGTTGGTCATTTGCAGCAAACGTTGCATCTGTATTTGTGAACTGTATGTCCATGTGTCTGTGCCTTTTTTGTCTTCATGAACAATACAGATTTTCACTTCAATTCAAACTTTGAAATAGGTTTACAAAACCAATCCTTCAGCCAGGTGGCCCCTGGCCCAAACCAAATTGCTTTCAGAGAAAACTGAATTTAAGATTTGTTTTGGGTCATTCCTTAAAAGCTCATAAGTCTCCCTGGACAAACAGGAGACACGAAAGACGACCTTTAAGATCCTAAAGTTCAACTTTCCTTCCTGTGCAGAAGGTTAAAAGTAGTACACACGCACATATTTGTCTTTATTTGTCTTTGTATTTAGTTGCTGTTGCCGTATGGGGAGTAGAGGAGACCAGCCATAATTTGAGATCGGGGGCCTGTTAACAGGAGATTAATATGCCAATTTGCCCGTTTCGAATACAGCACTGGTGACGACCGACCCACTTCTTCCTAATCAAAAGAATTAGCTGGGCCTTTGTTCGCTGTGAAGCAAAGCTTTCATTTGTCCCATTGCAACTCTTGTCTCTTCTTGACTGCTAATTCAGAGACAATAAAGCTTGCGTCCTTCATAAGAGCAGTAGATGCCTTAGAGAAACAGAGAGAGAGACATAGAAAGGGATGGGGAATGAGGGAGAGGGGGAGATAGCAAGAGAGACTAGCATAAAGGAGTTAAGGGGGATTGTGATCAACTTGAGTAAGAATGATCAGGGGGAGATTTTGGTAACAAGGGAGTAGTATTGGCTGGCAGTGTCTTAGGCAGGAATTGTGAGAATAATGGAAAGTTAATTAGAAGGAATCAAGGGTGTGATGTTTGATTGATTTGCATGAAGGAACCCCTGCTGTTAAAATGTTTAGGAAAATATGCGTTTAACAGCCCTCAGATCACATTTGGAAACCATATTTTTCAAATGCAATGATATTCAGGCTTATGATTTTCCATAATGTGTCTTATTACCATTCTCACACAATGGACAGCTAGAATCAAGAAGAGCTGCATGCCACGCGTAGCAAAGTTGCCCTGCAGAACAAATTAAGAAAACATTGTTTGAGTGTCCTTGCGGTTTCTCTTTTTTTTTCCTTTTTTTTTTTTTTTAATCAAGAGTGAATCATGCAGCTGTTTTACTGTTAACACTTTCACCCAAAGTAGAAAGCAATATGAAATACATCGGAAAAGTCTTGTCTGTTTAATGCCCTTTTAGTGAGTCATTGTTCTGGCATGTTTATTCAAGCTGCGGGTACAAATCGATGTATTTTTTAATTAATTTTTGCAGTGAGCAATTAATTACTTGTTTACAAGATTGACTAGTAAACCAATGCTTTTAGAACATTTAATAGCACTCAAACAACGTTCTTAACGTGTCCAATAATATTCTTGAAAGGAGGACCAGGCTCATAAAAGATAAAGTCAACTGCAACTTTCATCAAAGTGAGCTGCTTTACTCAGTTTCATTCACTTTCCCTGCAGCTAACATGCTGATTCAATTAGCCTTTAAATTAAGTTTCTTAGGGAACGGCGAGACCACCAGCTTTTGCATTCAAATTGAGGCTTTTAAGCTGGCTCTAAATTCTACTATATTATTAAAGACTGTTTGAATTCAACACTTACTACGTTGAATTCATGTGATGCCACGCTCGACTTTTCATTCTGCGGGAAAACCATCTGATCCATTCCTTTCTTTCTTTCTCCACCGTACTCCAATTATCTCGTTCCATCTCTCTCTCTCTCTCTCTCTCTCTCCGGTGCTCTCTCTCGGTCCTTCCTTTCTATTAACCCCATTTACTCCATCAAGGCTGACACAGGAGGCATACATCAACTTTATCTGGGAATGATTGCTTCATGGGTTTCCAACAGACCAAGCCAGATTCCTGGCTGCTTCTTTGGGAAATTCCAAATGTCACCTTGGTCTGCATGAGATTGACTTAAACTGGACTGCAAGGCTTGAACAGACACACACACACACACACACACACACACACACTTGAAGGATTGTATTTTTTCCTCATGGGACAAATTGTATATATAATCAATATATTATAGACGGATTAACTTCCACCATTTTGAACTGGCGGTGCAAATGTGAACACAATGAATGCCTTTTTTGAATCATAGGACCATCGTAATGATAGTTTTTGTGTTGGTAGCATTGGTTTTGTGTTTATGGCCATAGTAATCAATGCATTTAATGAATCAAGTAATTGTGAAATTATTTGTCATTATGGGAAGACATTGTGTTTAAAACTGCCAAAGCATTTCTCATGCAAGACGTGGCAAAACAGTTTTCATAGCCTTGGTTACAGTTTGTTTATGTTGATTTAGAATTGTTCAGTACTAAAACTCTTTAGAGTCCCCTCAAAAAACATCCCAGGATGCATTCTGACACCGGCCAAGGAGAGGGGTATTCCATACAAGGTCATCAGGTGGCAGCACTCCTCTCGTTCAGTGAATATTTCTACACAAAAGGTATAAATTATAAGGGGACCCTGACCTAAAACAAGACCCTAACTAAAAAGCAATTAAACTGGATACCTGTCAAGGTTAGAAATTTCCGCAACAGATAAAGCATGTTAGCCGCTGCTTACTGTTAAAATATGGTGAAAAGACTGCATGACCATTGGAGCTCCGGTGTGAGTGTAATGCACATGAACTGTATGAAACAAAGATTAAAACTACCAAAGGAAATTATCTTGGAAAATAATGTTTTCCTGTCAACTTGGTCTTGTCTTACAACCTGGAACAAAGCACATCTGCTTCTCTCTTTGGATATTTTTACACAACAATTTGATGTCTCTGGAGCGTTTGATTGGCTGTCTACACTCTGTACTTTGTGCACAAACCACTCAGGTGACGTCAGTGGCTGTGTGTGAATCCAGTATGGCGGCACCCCTAATGCCAAAGGAGTTAATTTGTTAAAAAATATTTGCTCACTTTCGACTACTAAACAGTAGACACACATGTGACATTGACCTTCACTTCTGTTTCAGTACCACATTAAAAGTCTTCTGGCAGGTGAAAACCTCCCTGCAATCCATCATTTGGTTAAGTAGGATGTGGTACACTAATGTTTATTTTGATGGCACCATCTTGTTAAAGCATAGGTGAATGTGTGTGCTGCATTCTGTAAGAGCTAAATTAAAACAACCTTAAAAAAGTCCCTGAGGTGTAGATGACATTTAGTCTAAGTGTAGTAGGATGACAAATTACTTTCCAGACAGGTGGGCTTTTGCAAAGATGACCCACACTTTGCCTTAAAGATTGAAGATTGCCTTGAAGATTTTGAATATAGACCAAAGAGTTGCATCATTCTTGCCTAGTCTTCTTAACTGGGAGGAAACAGCACAAATGAGATTAAGGAGAGAAACCCATTAGCTGATTAGTCAACGACTAGGCAAGACTTTTCTGAGAAATATCAGCCAAGGACATACGTCTGTATTGAATCATTCCCTGTTATCTTATCCATCTTGATAAGAAGATCACCCAGTCTGACACACTAATCTATGTTGCCTTGAATAAGTGACTATAACCCTACAAGTCAAAGTGAAATTACATTGTGAGTGTGAAATCCCTCAACATCACCAGTGCGGGAGCAATTTCCATGCAACGTTGAGCAGCCTCTCTCTCTCTCTCTCTGCCTCTTTATGACTACTACAGACATGCCGGGCTGTGCGAATGATGCCCTCTTCTCCATAATGCCTCCAAATAATCCCCCATGGTTGATTCAGGCTGTGTCTCCTTTTGCCATGGTCGATTCCCTTTGTAGCTCTGTTTGCCCCAACCTAGACTCCACATAAGGAAGCTGTGCGATTGTGTTCACGCATGCATGCACTTAAGTGGCCTATTTGCATTCCAGGTGGATCTGTACTGCACGCATTCTTCGTTAATTTAATCTCCAGTAAGGTTGCGTTTGACTAGGATGAGAAACGATGAAGAGCTTAATTGCCATTTCGTAAACTTCTGACAGTTGATGCACAAAACATCTATACACATGTCTGGGGTGAAGATGCCTTAGAGTATTCTTATGTGGAAGTTTATTGGTCAATTCCACAGTAGGCCTACTACATGTTGAACAAACCATTTTCCTCCAGTACAATTACCATAAGAATCAGTTTGACCAATTTGTGTTCTTTCTCTATTAGTATTTCTCTTTCTTCTTCCAAATATTTTGGGACACATTACATTGCATTTATTTAGCTGAGACTTTTGTCGGAGGCTACTTACAATAAACACCTCTTTCAACTCAAGTCCAAGCTTTTTCCTGCTCTGTAAAGATTAAATTGCCCTATTTTAGGCTTTTTTTTAATCTTCTAGGAGAAATTGCAATAGAAAAAACGTAAAACTATTGCTGCAATTCGATCATCTGACCAGCAGGGACCATTCAACTATTATATATATACATATATACATATAATGATAGTTAATTGGTCATTGAATTGAACCTATGGCTGTCTCTTATAGCGACAGATGTTTGTTAATGCACACAAATCAGACATGTTACAAGGTAAGCAAAGAAAAAAGCATCTAACTAGTTTTGAAGTATAACTACCAGACCTATATATATATATAGATATATCGATGTGGATAGGTAAAGCTGAAAGAGGTAGAGAGTTACAGTTGTCTATATATATGTATCTATATGTATACATACATAAGCAATAGACGGTAGCGCCACCTGTCACGACTGGAGAGGTGCAGTCGATGGCATAAGCAGGCGAGCTGAGAGGTCATAAAAATGTAGCCTGGGTGGTTAGGCACATAATACTGCGTCATTACAAAGGTCATAAAAAATAAATTTCATTGTCAAACCAATAAAAAAGAAAAAATATGAGAATACCGCCACCAAAACAACAACCATAATAAACGAATTAATAAGCCACCAAGAGATAATAAATAGGTGCCTGTTCTTGTCCAATGACGGGGACGAGAAAAAAAGAAAGAGCGATTTCTTTACTCAAAGAGCCCAATATGAGGAAGATGTGGAAGAAGCAAGGTGAACACGTTAAACCAAACCTAAAAAAATATGTTTTGTTTGCATGCATCATGACTGATAGGTGAACAGTTGTTTACCAATCCTTCAGAATATATACTGTTCAAGGTTTGAATTTTGTTATACTTCTTAACACATTGTAGTGGCATCTTGAAGACCTGAACTTACGCTGCTCGTGTACGGTGAAGACACATCGAGTATATAGTACAAAGCCGGTCAATCCGCAGCCGCTGTCAAGCAAAGTAACCACCTTTAAGCCGAAAACCCTGAATATTTATATAATCTAAATCTTAAAATAGAATGATAACTAAATATAGCAAACTATTGTAAACATCCGTTGGTATGTAGCCTCATTGCATGATCTGCTATTTAAACCTTGTCGGCTATTTATTTATTGTACTTCAATATTATGACAGTTGGACAGCTAATTTTTACTGATCATATTACTGTATGCCGTTTTATTCTGTATATTTTCGCTGCAGTGTTGACATTTTGATCCTTTCGCTTTATTTATACATACACACTGTATACATATATTTATTTATTTGTGTTTCGCGTTGAAAGATATGTTACACAGAAAACGAGAACAGTCAAAATAAGGGACTTTCATCCCAAAGCTTCAAATGCGAGACATTAACCTAGCTGTACAGCTGGAATGCTGTGAAGCTCCCTAAAGAACATTCTCTGCTATATTACCTCACTGTGTGGATTATCATACTGCGAGGGGAATTTTACCATAAACCCGCATCCTCTGTCCTGTGTAGCTATTGTAGCATGGCTATATTTCCTACTCACTCGATGCCAGGAAGCAACGGGCACCGATATCCTTTCAAACCACTGTAGTCTGATGTTCTATTTTCCCCTGAATACAGGCGGTTCAGGGAGAAGTCAGGGCAGTCAAGTTGCACTCTGAACAATATTAAAAATGAGACATGAGATCTCTGTGTACATCGATGAACTTTGTGTGTATAGGTGCGTGTGTGTGAGTGAGTGAGTGAGTGAGTGAGTGAGTGTTGCAGACACATACACACTTGTGTTTGTTTGGGCGAAATCAAAGGGTGGGGGGGAGGATTACTTTGCTTTGTTAAGGCTCACAATACTAGATCATTCGGCGGGCTTTAAGAAAATATATGAACACAGGCACCGTTAATATGCGAATATGCGTTCGCATATTGTCTTCCCATAGGCTATGAAGTGGGTCAGGGTATTTGAGCAGTGTAGATTAAACGTGTCTTCAACACACAATTAAATTAGCCCAGCTGAAGGGAGAATGTCAGCTGGAAGTATTTCCTGGGGGGCTTCTCATTGTATTTGTACTTATGTTATCCACGGGCATGGCTACTTCCGCTGCAGAAGCTGGGGACCTGCACATCCATTCTCCTTTTTAATGAGCACATGAAGGGGTTTTCTCCAGTGTATAGGGCGTATGGCGTATACAGTATGCTGCCTCCCGGCGTGTCGCATGACGATGGGGCTAATTAGTAGGCCTTTCTCGCCCTACTGATTCACAACTGATTTGTCAGGGAGGTTGATAAAGTGCTAGGCTTTGTTAAAAAAATGTTTTTATCTCATGTAACAAAAAAGGCAAAAACAGCCCAAACACCTTGAACGCTTTCACCGAGACAGGCCAGGGTTTGGTTGTTTCTCACACACACACACACACACACACACACACACACACACACACACACACACACACACACACACACACACAC
>JAOPUA010000147.1:8211823-8223147 GCA_027122455.1 Trisopterus luscus | reverse complement strand
GGACGCCCTCATTAGACAAAGGGCTCTTTCTAACCCTTTCAAATCTGAATTTGGGGAACGATTATCAAATCTTGAAACAATGAATGTAAATAAATATATTAGGCCAAGCATTAATAGCATTTTGATACCCCACCTTCAAATAAGCATGCTTGTAGTGTATAGTATTATACATTTTGTACTTTGCATACGTTGCATTGTGACTCTCTTTTAAACTATGTTATGGTTAGGGTTAGAGCTAACCCTTATGGTACATAACTGTTATCACAAAGTGTAAAAAATACTTTTAATCGTGAAAGTTTACATAGATACAAGAAGAAAACAGGAGAGTCTAGAGTGGAGCTATTAAATATTTATGGGTATATTGTTTCCTATTACTATGTAATGCAGCTTTAGTTATCTATGATTTATTGTTGGATTACTTGGCAAAAGTGGGACAATCCTGTGATCATTCTTATGAAAATCTAAATATGCCAGTTTTCTTACTTATCGGGGCACTAACAGAGCACAAATGAATAAAAAATAGGTTTGAGGATCATAAAACCATGTTGTTGTTTATCACTTTAGTTAATTATAGTGCCATTTTCGGCAATAAAACTAAAGGGCAAGAGGTAACTAAAAAGTTGCACCCTTTTATTTTCTGTGATAGAAAGGACACCACTACACAAGGCCATTATTTTTGTGTTAGCAAACATTGCAATACAATTTGTACAGCTATCTTCAGGTTACAGTGTATTGGAACACGTTTATATACTACATGGAGGGTGGAGCGACAAGTGAAAATAGTTTGGTCTGTAATGTTTGAGTCTCTTTAACTATAAGAAGCACATGTTTAAAAAGGTTGAACTGTAACCAGTGGTAATACTGTTAAGAAACAACATTGTGAGATCTATACTTTTCTGGAATTAATAAAGCAACATTAAGATGAAATTACACAATATAAATGACAATGTACTGATTCAGTAACTTTTCATGGCATCATTAATGTCATGAAGGGCCCCATTAATATTGTCATACCATTAAGGACAAAGTTTAAAGCTGATATTTTTCTGTAGCCGGGCTCCCGGAGCTGGTATTTACAGAGTGTTCCCAATGGTCCAGCATGAACTGAAGCGCAGTGCTTTGTGTAGCTCCCGGCTGAGCCAGCTAAGAAAGCAGGCAGGTTCCCTAACTTCTTGTTATAGAAGTTCACTAGTCAGTGTCTGGTGTGAGTTCCATAGCAATGCTGCACAGGTGAGCCTAATCACCAGTGGAATATACATAAATGGTTTGTTTTTCTGCTCCCAGCTTAGTTATTTAACTTCACCCATCCTATATCCTCACAACAACACCCCCTCCCAACAAATTCTCATTCTGCCTTACGATTCAATCAAAGGTCACCGTCGTTGGCAGAACAAGCCAGGAGTAAAGAATGATTAGCTATTCACTGGTCTAATCAGGAGTTGAAGACATTTCTTTCCCGACAGTATTTCCACAGGGTTTCCAGCCATGTTACCCTCTCTAAAGTACATTTTCAACCCTGGATATATTGTTAAAAGTTTTTTAACAAAGAGCATTTGTTTTTAATGGCCCCCAAGTGAAGAAAGAAAACTGATTGGAAGTTCTAATGCGGTCATCTTGTGAGCATGCCCAAGAGGCAGACTACACCCTCCTCCTTCCCTTCATGCTAGACAAGCAGCAATCTCCCTGTTGGCTCACGGTCCAAATATCAGGCAGTCGGTTGCATTTGTGGGCTGGGTGAGCCAATCACGTACATTTCTGGAGCATTTTCGGGTCATTTGAATAGCTATCTCAACTGTGTGCCATTAAAGGGGTTGTAGTTAGTCCATGCTTATTTCTGTACTGCCGTTGTCTTCAACAATAACAAAAGGGGCGCAAACAAAAAGTCACTACCTATTGTGTTATATCCGTTGATTTTAGACGATTTCGATGATTTTAGATAAATGCCAGTCAAAGATTGTTAAAATCTGATTATGCAGGGCAGTCATTCAGAGTATTAAAGGACAAGAAAAGGTCAAAAAGAGGAAAGTCTATCTCGTGTTTAAGCAATCCCTTAAAAGGGAAAGTGGTTGGGGAGTATTTTTCCTCAGATGGAGATGGAGAAATAAGAAACCTTGTCCCTTGGAGCTGCTGTGACAGCACACTGCAAGTGACAAGATCTTGGCAGAGAACCCATGAAAGATGCATGAGCAAACTTCCAGTACGTTTCCCATCTATGTCAGAAGAAACGGGAGTCTCTTGGACCCTTGGAAAAGTCACCACTTAGGTTCCTGGCACAAATGCCAAGCCAAATGTTGTGAAAATTGTAGGATTGCCCTTAAATTTAGCACTTTTGTGTTTGTTGATGGTATCCTAGGCGTATGCAGTCATGCAACGTTTGAAGCATGTGTTGTAGGCCAAGAAAACATGGCCTACAGCAAAACAGCCATTGTATTGTGAAAATTAATTAAGTGAATCCTGCTTACTCGCAAATTACAGACAAACATGTGTCTGCTTAACTGTGGACACAATAAGAATATAAGAAACGGTTGTCACTGGTATTGACATTGGTGACCATTAAACAGCGCTTGGCTGCCTTTTCTTTCCTTGCAGTGTTTCCAATTGTTTATTACTTTCTCCCTTTCTTTACAAGGTGTCCCACCAGGAGTGTTACTTTGATATACAGCTCTCACTTCAACTCACGCTGTAACATAATAAAAGTATGCCTTTTAATACCAAATGGCAGTCACTTAATGGTGTGGTAAATCTTTTGCCGTCCATTAGGACTTAAGTTTGAGAGATGGTGAGTTTGTGTGCGTGTTTTAGGGGAGAGAGAGAACGAGAGAGAGAACAAGAGAACGAGAGAGAGAGAGAGAGAGGGGGAGAGAGAGAGAGGGATCAAACCTAACAATGTCTGATAGCTTCTAGAATGGCCCAGGGACCCACAAATTGCCTTTTTTTTAGGAATCAGGCCCTTTTATTTAAGTGATGAAAAAAAAGTACAAAAGTAAACCAACTGTTGTGAAGTTCTGCTATATAAAGTTCCCTGTTGGAGCCCCTTCGTAGGATGTTTAAAGGTTAAGATTTGTTATCTTGTTGGTAAACATTATCTGAATCATTATCAAACCCTAAGGACGTCTCAACTTGACATACACAGGTTAATGTGATGTATCTAGTCTCAGGCTCCTGTACCCTTGAACTTTGCTCTCCATTGGCGTAATTGCATTGCATTATGTTGAGCAAATGCACAACTCATCGATGTTGCACACAGACCTATGTGAGGTGATGATCTTAAAAATGTATATATATATATATACATTTTTAAGATCATAACCTCATTTGTGTTGCAGTGATCTCGGTCTGTGTGCAACATCAATGTGAGGTTATGATCTTAAAAATAGAGAGAGAGAGAGAGAGCATATGATAGGATATTATATAGGATGACAGTGGTGCCATCGAAAGCAGAGGAGGAGGAATGGCTTGAGTCTAGATCCCGCAGCCCCAGGGTAAAAATAGCACGTTGCTCTGGGTGGAAAAAGCCGAACCAAGAGTGATGTACCGGCGAGGTGTCTACCCTGAGTCTATAAAGGGAGAATGTTGCGGAATGAATGTTCAATATAGATAGTTTGAGGTACAGGTACTTGTTGTTGTTGCCGCTATTGAGGGGGCCACACTCTGTTGAAGCTTCGGGCTGTTGATGCATCCTGCTGTCAGACGTTTGAGGTTGCAGAAGGGTGATGGATGAAGTAAACACATATTTATCTGAAGCAATGCGTACTGTTGGGTCCCTTGGACTATATGCACAACGATTTGGATGTCGCTCACTCGACACAGGAACAGAAAAGGCAACCATTACTGATTAGATACAACACTCTCATGTTCATTTTGTGATTTAACTGCACTGTACACTTGGGCCCAAGATTAATAAACAGCTACAACAGCTTGCCGAATATTACTTTTAACTTTTTTTTTTTTACTTTTAATTTTTATCATTGTTATTATTCTATGTATATTGTAATGCACACGTATCATACTGTCTTCTTAACAGTTAAGCAAGGGGAGGTTGGTGCTTGTCATGCGATGCTAACAAATAATTAAATTGATTCTGTAATTTGTTGACCTGTGTTCACTAATCAGGCCATTTTCTTTGATGTATACAACCTGCAATTATAGATTGCTGACTGCAACAGGGCAGAAAGCCACTCCTTAATTTGTCTCTTAAAACAAATTGTTCTTCCACGTGTCACAGAAGCCAAATGAATGCAGAACAGCTTTAGAAGACTTAAAGCAAAAACATCTAGTCCTTGGTGAAACGAATCCCAAGAAAATCTTTCCCTGGATAATTTGCTCCTTACCTAAGGAGTTTTACATTGTAGATGCTATCTGCAAAGAAAGAATTTGATCGGGTTGCAATCCCAGACAGGCAGACTAAGTTTGAGCTTGGCCAAGACAGGAGATTCTTGGGAAAGGGAAATAACTTGAATGCTTGTGTTCTCATTCCAGTCAATCAGCAATCAGAGCTCACTGGAGCTCTAATGAGGGGTTGCTGGACCGGATTCGACCACTACAGCTGATGCAAACGTGATATGACATACAGTTCTGCTAAGGGATGAACCTCCACTGAGCGTGTGCTGTGCTGCTTCCATGGCTTGCACATATACCTCTTACCTTCTATACCTTCTTAAGTACATATACCTCTTACCTTCTATACCTTCTTAAGTATATAAATTAAATATATTTCCTTTTTAATGGTATTTTTTTCCATGGTAAACCAATGAAATAATCCCACAGGCGCTTATCATCGATACACTGAAGGAAGCAGGAACATGTAAATGAGTTCTGGAAGGATTGGGATCAAATGGGAAATACCCGTCAAATGATGCATTAAGCTGGTGGGCTCTCATCAACGCAGCATAAGGGAGAAATGTGTCAGGTTACAACGCAATGTGTTGATCATGCATGCAACTAGAAATAACTTTATGCCCAAATCTCCTCATAAAATGAGGAAAGTTTAAATTTTTTTTTTTTTTGAATTCCTGGATCTCCCAATGGATTTGCCAGCGACTGAGGAAAAACAATTAAAAAGAGTTAAACCAAGAGACGAATGATCCTACATGCGTCACATTTCATTAAACTTACTTCAACCAAACATCTCCTGGAGCACATCTTATTAATTATTCAAATAACGGGCATTATGTCTAACGCTGTGCTAATGGTATCCACAGGTTTACATGTAGGGTGTGGGGAACCGGCCAACGGTGAAATACCACTCCCTCTGATAGACCATTTTGCTTCATATTGTATCGTCTTTAATTGCTGCGGCTTGGACATTATTTATTCATGTCGCAAATTATTAAATGCAAATAGGCCTCATTAAATGTGCCCTTTTTATCCCCTTTGTCGTAAATAGGGCTGATCAATCTGTCAGTGGGTAGCTTTCTTGGGAGCAGCGGCACGCCTCTGTGTGTGTAATGGGGGCCTCACACTGGCGGGGGGAGAGCATGTTTGTGTACAAATATTCCCAGAAACAAAAAGGAAGGAGAAAGAGATGGGCACATGGGCAATAGACCAAGAAAAACGACAAAACACCATTTCTGTGGGGGTTCATTCACAAGGTTCATTTCCATGAAAGTGTTGGCCTCGCGGGGGCTGGGAGGCGCGTGAGCTTGCTCCGAGTATTTAAACAATGCAGCGCTAGCCAGCCGTGAGCCACCGTTTCCCGTAAGAGGAGAGCTTAACACCAAGCAACCCAACCGCTAATAACATGGACGGTTGGGAGCCAGTGGAGCCCTTTCGCTCCAAAACGGTGACATCTGTCCGCTGACAGCTGGCCGCACTGGTGTTGTCATCTGCTGGGGTCAGGCCACCTACCATGACCTCGGTGGGTTGGCCACAGGCCCTCGCATCACCGGTAATGATGCAGCCGCTTGTTGGGGCCAATTGGCTGGAGAAATTGTCTTGGCTCCATCCGACACAGTCCAATCGCTCAGCCCTGTCTGATCAATGTGCCCCGAGTGTAACACTGGAGGCAAAGCCAGACCCGACTCAGCAAACGGACTCCGATTTCAATATAGCACACTAAAATCCTGACCTGGGCAAAAAAAAAAAAAAAAAGCATGCTCATAGGCTCCTCTGAATTACCAATCCCAACAGTCTGTCTCTCTATCTGTCTGTCTGCCAGACTCTGTCCATTCACCTATCTGCATGCCTGTCTGTCTCTTTACCCATCTTTCTGTCGATCAATCTCTCTGTATGTCTGCCTATCAATCAATCTATCCATCCATCTATCAATCCATCCATCCATCCATCCATCTGCCTGTCTGCCTGACTCTGTTGACTCATCCATCTGCCCGTCTGCCTGCTTGTCTGTCTAATTTTGTTTTCGTGGTGAGGCTTGATTGACATTGCAGGGTTCATCATCCAGGTCCTACAGCTTTTCCCATCGTGTTTTTCTATTCAATGGGAAATTGGATTTTCAGCACAAAGCGGCTAGAGATCTATCATTTTAAATGAGCATAGTATGTCTGAAAATTGCTCTGAGGAAATAACAGTTTGGATGCAGCTTCACACACTCATCATTAGCATACTGACACAACTAATATGTTTCTGATGACCAAAGTTGCGGAAAATGTTTGTGTGATTGTTTGTGTGTTTGTGTGTGGTGGTCTGTGTGTTTGTGTGTGGTGGTCTGTGTGTTTGTGTGTGGTGGTCTGTGTGTTTGTGTGTGTTCATGTGTACGTATGTGTGCTTGTATGTAAGTGTGTGTATGTGTGTGTGTATCTTCTCCATGTCTCATTACATGCATGGGCTCCAATATGTGCACATGCAATCTTAATGAGATGTGAAAAGGTGGGGAATAATCAACACTAGCGATCACAAAACCAAATGTACCCCTATAATGAGATATTAATTGGGGTTGACAATATCGACAAATGAAAGCCAGTGTAACACAGACGAAATTGTATTGTGTAATTGTCGAAACAAGGCCAGGTCCACTGCCGCCGCACAGATCCCATTTTTCAGATTGCTGAGCTGTGTTCTGCCAGCGCTGGCCGTGTGTGGTGACGTCTGAACGCACCAAAGACCCCCTTTCTGTCTAATTGTGCCTATATTTAGTGGTTTGCGCGAGGGGGGGGAGGGGGGGGGCTGTGTGTGTGGTCTGATAAGAGGGGTAACAAATGAATGGTGTTTTAATCACAGAGCTATTGTTATTATCGCAGCCTTTGCCTTAGAACAGGGGTTGAACACCAAAGCTTAGGGGTGGTGCTTCCGGGGAGACGCCTTATCTCAGCCAAGTGCTCTGTTCCGTGCAACAAAAGGCCACAATAAAAGGAACAATGTACACCACACACTGTTTCAGTAACACTCAAAGAGAACGACATGCTGTATTGATACTTGCAGGGTTTTTGTATTAACAGGGAGTGGAAATACTCCAGCCGCTATTTCACGAGATACCTTCCTCTAGTGAAAATAACATTTTACGGTCATCGGTCTAGGACAAATGTTGGATTTTCTTATGGGCGGACGACAGTGGTTTAATGAAATCTATAAGGACATTTTGACTTGATACAACCAAAATCTGTTCAAATCTAAAGTATATTCCACACATTGTTAATAGGGACGGTGGATTTTACCATGTTATATATACTGTATATATTCCTCTTCTTTGGTCTTCGGCTGTGTCTTTAATGCCTGAGGCTGCCCATATTCCTTTTGGATAATTACACAGGCGTGGATGTGCAAATGTGGTCATTAATTATTTGAAGCAGCTAAACACTCACACTCGACTGAACCAGGGCATCCATTATTTGGAGCATGTTGTGCTGTTGTGGAGGACTTCCCTCAAGGAAAGCTTTGTAATCATCATGATCGAATATAATTTTTTAGATTTTCACTTAATGTTCAATTTCCCATGTTATCTATACACACATGTTGATAGATATACTATGATTTGTGCTATAGTATTAATAACCCCCAAAGAATATTTTAACAAAAACCTTTCTCACATGCTGTGGTTAATTCCTACAGCATTGCGTTTACTCCTGGTAATAAATCACAAGAATGGCACACAGAGTGCTGGCAACTGCTGAGCGAGCCAATGAAGCTTTTCTCTTTATTCACATTGTAGTTTTGTACCTTCAGGGGTATTTTAACATGCAGTGTGTGATCCAATCTCCCCACTTGCCATTTTGGATCCGCTACGCCGGCACAAATGGAATAGTTGGCCGACAGACTGGCTGTTAAGTGGTTGCTTGTTGTTCTTCATAGTCTCCTCGTGTTTTCAAGAGCCGTGTTAACGCTGGTGCACTGAGGCTCTTGTCATCCATTGTGTTTGTTGAACAGCCAATTTGGCTCATTTTCACTTGTCCGATGGAGCATTGTGCTAATTTCATGTGACATTGAAAAGGGGTCAGGACTTGTTTTGTAAACATTTTTTTGTCGGGGTGTTTTGTTTTAACACCGTTTGTAGGGTATTATTTGACATGTAAAACTATTGACACTTTAGTTGCAGTGTTTTCAATTGTGTTGAAGCCCATTGCCGCCAGTAAAAAAAAAAGAAAGAATAGATTAACTGTTTGCCTTGATGACCTATGCTGCTATCCTGGATATTCTGCTTTCCAGTTTAGCTAGTTCATCGGGGCCACATGCGAATGCATCACTTCTTAAATGATTCTCAGATGGCCCACAACAAAATGTTACAAATAGTCATTCTGACATTCAAAATGCCACAATACGAGCCAATCAGATCACTCGAAAAAAATAAAACATGAGCCTGTCGGATCGCTCAAAATGTCTTTAAAGAAACTAGCCAACCAGAACGCTCAAAAAATATGTATGTAGACGCGTGCTCTACCAGGGAAAACTAACCTAATCTTACTCCTCTCTCAAATGCCTCATAATTGATCATATCAAAGCTGTGTTGTTATCAGCCTCATCCTTTCTATTGGGTTTGCTATCCAGCACATGTTATCTTCTCCTCACCTTTACTGGGCCTTCATTGAGAGGAAAAATAAATAACACTGCCTATGATGTGACATTTTCCACAGAAACACCTAGAGACCTTTAAAATATATTATAATTAAAGGAAAGGTAAAGGCAAAGGAAGTGACACTACCATTCCTATTTCATTAAATGTACATTTTTACTTGCAATAAATCCACATCATTAATCTCCCCCCACTAGAACCAGCCCACCTCAGTATCACTTTCTTTAGACAGAACCCTTCATGAACCGAAAGCACAAAGGCAAAGGGGTACCACCATTGCATTGCATTGCATAGCATTGCATTACGTGTAACTATGGCAGAGGCACTTGGTCTGTCATTGTTGATCACCCACATGACTGCTTGCTGCCTATAGCCTGGAACAAACCGACAGATGGTGAGTCCTGATACTTTTTCTTTTGCCCTTTTAACGCAGTTCTCTGCTGCTGGGCATTAAAGCTTGAGACTGTCTCATGAGCCTGGAGAGTGAGACAGAGAACAAGGGTGAGAGAGAGAGCAGTGGATTGGACGCAGAGTGGGCTGGGGGATGTGTGGGAAGTTTGTGCACGGTCACAGGCGCGCAGTGCTCTGTACAGTGAATGCATGCGTGGGCGTGTGCGGATGATGGCCGGTTTAAGCAGTCTCACCCGGCCATGTGCCATCATCAGCAAACTGTGCAACTAAACCGACTTCAACATCCTCACCCTGCGTCCTAGGGTCTGGAGGAACCCATAGAAGTGCCCCTAGCGTGTAGCATTGCGTATAAGTCAGGGTTAGAGGGGGGGGGGGCGGTTGTCTGTTGGTGCAGGAGCACGGACCGACAGACACCAACAGTCCCACAGGGCGGACACAAAGTACCCAGCCTCAACTGAATTTAGCATATACTCATCTGAGAGAAGTTCTCAATTGCTGATGTTACATACAGTTTTTGTGTTGTGTTTCTAATTTTATCTCTGGAAAAATCTCTGGAGGTCCGGACCTCGGTGACCTCATAGCTGGCTATGGCCGCGTGCGCAATGCTACACTCCACCTCCGGCGGCTGCCACACAACACCAGCCGTCATCCACGCACTCCCGCAGTGGGCGTCGCTTCGTTCTCTGTTAGTTTGACGGCCATGTGTTATCTGGGTAAATAACACCCCCTAATGACTTTCTCAACGGCTCCACGGCACGGTGGCCCGTCTCGGTGTAGGTCTTCTGCATTCTTGAATACATAAAAGTTTATTTATTTATTTGTTTATATTCATACGGTTTCTTGTTTGTTCTCGCGCGCTGCCTGGTGTACCGCCGTGTTGAATTATTCATATCTGTCACCTGTCCTCTTTGTGTAGCAGGGAACTCGAGCTCTATCAAAGTGATGGTTGACCTGTGGAGGAATTAGCTTCTCAAGGTACACACAAAACACATGCTGTTTACAAGGCATCAAAAAGTATCTCTCACACACACACACACACACACACACATTCCCCAATTGGTTCTGAATAGTATAAGCCTTAATGTTGCTGCAAAGTATGGCACATTTCATAATCTGCTATGACAAGTTAGACAGTCATACTTGCTGTTTGTTCTTTTGGACCACCTGTACCAATGTCAGACCTAATCTGGTTTTAGATTCTTTATCTAATGTCACACTTGAGAACAAGACAACATCCAGCACTTTCACACAATGTTATTCTTTAATTTTTTTTAAAGGGCCTGTAATGAAATAAAATAACTAAATGACTTGGCACAGTTTCAGTCAGTTACTACAGCAATGCATGAATGCAAATGCAAAACAATATAGAAAAGCAAACGGCAACATACGTTTCATACATGTCTGGTTACATGCTACCCGAAAAGGAAACAGTGAATTTAAGATCATGTTGACCTTGGTTACGTTGCATGAACTTGTTTTTGTGATCAGTATCCCGTCATTTACTACGCGTGCATGCACACTCTCTCCCACACAAACACACAATACTGCGAGTACAAACAAAAAATAACAGATTGTCCAACTGAGACTTATTAATTTAGCTTCCTGGTTGCAATCTCTTTCCTCATCACGCACACCAGGATGGCAAGATGACACACTCCAGGGTCCCATGCATGATCTGCTAGGGGAAGAGTGCCTGAGCCAGGGACACACAGAGAGCCAGAGACACAGAATCTAACACAGTGAAGAGGAGCAAGAGCAAAACCAACGAACATAACAAATGATCCAGGTGTAGTGCAATGCATGTTTCACCAAGACACATTTAGAACATGTGTTAAACACGCAAATACGATCTGACTTACTCTTTCCTCATCCCATCTTTGACACACACACACACACACACACACACACACACACACACACACACACACACACACACACACACACACACACA
>JAOPUA010000147.1:8187076-8198681 GCA_027122455.1 Trisopterus luscus | reverse complement strand
ATTAATTTACATTACAATAGCGATTTTATAATGATAGAACGCCGGTTCTAAATGGGTGAACTATCCCTTTAAGGTAAATGAACAAAAGAGCAATGGTGCAAATGGAATTTCCTGGTGTCGAGTCTATCCAGCAAAGAATAGTATGGACATTCTATAATTACACTGTATAGTTGTATCAGTAAACATATATACACTATAGACCAATCCATTTTAAAATGAACTGGACAAATGCTAACCCTTTGTACATCCTGATAGGAGCCTTAACAGGGAATACAGAACAAGTATTGAATGCATAGAAAGGCCATTTCACATAAGTGGAACCAAATGTTTTGAACAATGGGACAGTGTTGTCTTGTTTGCGGGAGATTAGAATCTACTGCCATGGTCTAGGAAGTCAGAATGTACAGAATAGAATGGAACTGCAACTCCCCAAGGTTCTACAAGAACACAAATCCACAAGAAGACATAGACACACACAAACAAGCGCTTGCACACACACACACACGCTTATATGCATATAAATGGGTCCTTCTACCCAACAAGATACACAACTATGGTTACAACATGAGATATGCATTTGTTGTCCTGACATGCTCTCTGAAATGTGCCATCAATTTCACGTTGAACATCAAACATGTTGAAAGGTAGCGGGTAAGGCAATACACCTTACCCTATGAAGGTCTTCAAGCAATCCATTTCCAGTGTAATGTAGTGTCCAGATGTTTTCATTTTAAGTCAAACCACATACGTTTAGTTAACTTAAAGCAGGAGTGGTGCAGCAGTTAAAGGTCTGATGGTGGGGTAGGCAATACAGCTACTGGGTAACAAAGATGTGAAAGACTTCAGACCCAGAGGCCGAGAATTCATCGAGTATCAACTCAATCTGTACAAGAAAACTGAGAGACATACTGTTTGCAACATTAGGGGACAGAGAAGACCATTTGAACATTGAAGAGAGAGAAGGGATTTAACACGATAGTGAGGAAACAGAAACCGGAGTCAAAATTTAAAGCAAAAAAGTCAGAATGGGCATTTGGGGAGTGACTACAGTAGAATGGCATCGCCAGACAAATTGCACTTTTTTCGATGACCAAATGGCATCACTCGGAAGGCACAGAACAAATGCCACTGGACGCAATTGGATAGGCCTCCAACCAAACATAGCAACAAAACCAGTGACGCAGCACTGGGCGACGAAAAAACATTTCTTCTCAACAAAAGCTCTGTGTGCAGTTGTTTATCCAGCCTCATATTAGATAAAAGGTTGTGATTGATCAGTCTAACTCGTACAGGGTAGAAATAATTTTGTGTTGGAGGTGAGCCAGACCTTATCAGCAGAGCAAATGAGGCATGATGTTACTACCCAGGAAGTCAGCCCTTACCCTAATGTCTGTCCGTACGTGGTGCGTTGAACTTATGCGTTGAGATATGCTCCTAAACTTTCCCTGGGTGAGTGCAATCTTACCAATCTAGGGGGGTTAGGTGTGAGGTACTCACCGCAGGTCCACAGCCACCGAAGGCGAACAGCTCTCTCTGTGACACATCGCAACGGCACCTCTTCTCCAGGTGACCAGCCCGCGCTTTTAATCCCGTCGTTCAGTTCCTCCTGTGTATTTATGACCAACAGTTCTCTCATAGCAGTGTCTTACACAAAACTGCGCGTCCTTTGTGTTAAACCTCAGCGTCTCACCTGCAGAGAGCCACCTCCAGAGACTATCAACTTGAGATTCTCACTTCCTGAGACTCACCTGTAGACCAAGCTGTTGCCATTTACAGCTAATGAGCACCTCAACACATTGCAGGAGCAGTTTCAAAAGAGAAGTAGTAGTCAACTTTTACCTTATAGTTTGCAATGAAACTATTACAATCTACATCCAGTCTCACTGTCAAAATAACCAAACAAGAAGCCAGACACACACGACCGATTGACAGTAACAGGCTTTGCTCTTCAGTATCACAAGAAATAGAGGCAAATTACTATCTGTGTTGCAAACTTTTGTTGTAACTGTACTTCTAGTAGACATCCTTTTTAAATAAAGTGGTCTGGGATGTATTTAGGCTCTGATATATATAGCTTGGTGCAAGGGAAGATCCACTTATTTTATCAACGCCACTCACGCAGTCCAGACCCGTCCAATATAAGAAGTGACTAGTCCAGTCAGTATTGAGTAATTTAATTACTCAATATTAAGAATGTTCATATTCAATGGTAGCCAGTTCAAGACTGTTCTTATCCATGGGACAGACTTTACTCTTTGCTTAATTGGCTCCTATAGGTTTTTAACTTACCGCCATTTGTTGGCCACAAGACCACATTGCACCCAAATTGATTATTTCAAAGATTATACTATTTTACACTTTCTCTGTTTGTCTGCCAGGAATTTTACCTTTGCACACAGTGAAATCCTTTTGGTGACTGACAAAGAATTTTCAATCTAGGAAAAACCCTGAATTATAGTGAAATTAAGTACTTTGCGTAAGTGTATCTAACCTGAGGACTTTATATGCCTTTCCAAGCATTATATTTAGAGGCTGGAAATGCCTCCAGTGCCACGGCAGTTTCAAATAATAAGAGGTAATAGTTGAGCCACCACAAAATACTTGAAAAATGGTTTATAACTTCCTGAATGCCATTCATTGATTGCAGCATAATCATGTGTTTATAAAGCATTATTTGCAGTTGATAAATAGTTATCAAGTCATCAACTTACGATGTATAAAGAACCTTATAAACCATTTTTCTCCTTATCTTATCATAATGTATAAAAGGTTATGAATTGCATGCATCAAATTTGCTAATGTGACGAAGTCTTAGACATTTAGTGTATACTTTTTACTTCTGCATGCAGCTTTCACTAGTGCACCTTCATTTGATGAAGTAATCGAGCTGTTGAGTTTCAGTGTGTTGACTCTTCTGACAGATTCCCTGAGAACATGGAACCTTTTGTTCCCTTTGGGTTACAATATATTTTTGGTAAGCTCCATGCACTGGGAATGATTTGACATGCCCCCTGATGGATTTGTAAGAACATTCAGCAGTCAACTTGACTCTTTATGACAGCAGGAACAAACAAAGGGAGGGTCAACACTGTTCGTCACCTCTCTCTCGATGTCTTTATTTCCCCCTCCCGCCAGCTCATCATTGTTTCCATCCAATTAATAGCTTCTGGTTGTAATAGCATTGGGCAGTTGAGGCAGCATACTCTAAGTGTGCAGTAGCTAATGATTTGATCAGACTGTCTGAGTCAAGGTGGATGAATGCTTTGAAAACTTTTAAGGCCCAGTTGATAATGATACCATTATGGTGATGTTTTATTCCTTCTCCTTTCATAGTTGCTCTTACTGTCAATTGACTGTGACTAGGTACACCCACTGTAGCAGCTGTGTCTGATTTAAATGTACAAGGTAGTGAGCATGATCTTTCCATATTGACCATCCAGATTTGCTTACAGCTTTCATTTTGCTCTCTCTCTCTCTCTCTCTCTCTCTCTCTCTCTCAAACTACTGTACATGTGGAACCATTTCTCTTGTAGCTGCGACCCCCGTGTTTGCTGGGAACAGGGACGTTGCTTGCTATAGGCAAGCAAGCTGCACATCCCCATCCGCACAAAGGAACCAGAGAGTCCAAGCTTATTTAAAGCAGACAGTGCTGGCAATACAATGGAACACTCTGTTGAACAGTTGTACTTTGGACTCTATGTACTGTTACAAAACATGGCGTTGACATGTAGCCTATGTTCCTATGTGCTGCGGATAATCTTGTGTTTGTCCTATGTATATATATATATCATAGGAAACAGTACTTTTCTATCAACATATTTGAATGGATGGAAGTATGAATGTGGGGTAACTACGCTTAAAGGAACAAAGGGAGGGAGGAGGTAAACATCAACAAGGTATGTGAACAGCGAAAAAAATTAATTGAAGGAAAATATCAACAATAAACATGCATGTTGGCCTATAGTGGAGTACTGAATTTTTTATTTTTTATTGTAATTTTTTTTATTTTATTTTGCTAGCAGTTACCTAGTGTTTTGACCTTTGTTCCTGTATTTATGAATACAGGTCGGAACACAATTGTTCTCATGATGTCACATAAAAAGTAGTCCTGACCTTTCATGCATGCTATGGTTCTTCCACAACCTCAGACAAACCTAAAGATGTAAGTGGTTCCTGTTAAAACAAGCAAAGTGTTTCTCCAGTTGCCAGGAGACTTGGGTACATCTGAGGAAAATGTTAACAGCTGTGTGCTGTACCACAACACTGTCCCTTAACCCAAGTGTTAAGGGTGGTCTCCTGCACCTATGCTTGTGATTTAAAGTTTTAGAAGGAAGGTTATTAAACCTTCAGCCACCCCTACTGCATGTGGTCATTTGGATCTAGGATAGAATGAAGGAACTACCACTAAGCTTATGTTGACAGAGCCACAGCACACAAAGAAACCGAGATAAATAGCCTGTGATCTATTGTTTTATATACGTACAAGTATACGTTTTTTAGAAAAAACAAGTACCGGTTATGTTTTTAGGGAGAAAAAAAAATGGACAATATTTTCTTTCTATTAATGGAATTTTAACTTGCTATAAAGCTTGCCTTGTAAAACTTGAATTGTAAGTATTTTGTTCTACTAAATGTTACGCTTCCAAATTGTTTATCTCAACTTTATGGTTTGGCTGGGCCATGCCATTCTGTAGGTCTGTCATGTGTAGAGTATTGTAAACAAGAGATACAGCGAGACATCAACCCTACATCATTATGTTTGACCTTGGAGAGAGGAGTTGGATGCTATGGACCATGTGTTCTCTGGAACTACCCTGCCTTGGAAGGGGTTCCCCTTCAATTGTCGGGAATGACTCTAGTGTTTCTATAAAACAAATAATGAGTGAATGTGTGATTCAAATAGTAAAGAGGGTTAGGCCTCATGTTTTAATATGAACTAGTTTTGTCTGTTGGCTTTCTGATACTGTCCTCCACAGTTTATTATACAGTTTGTATTATAGTAGGCTGCTTTCATATCTAGTTCTAATTTTCATTACCTTATTTTTCAAGGAAAGAAGTTAATATGTGTTTTATTGTGATGCGTTAATGATGTGTTAATGGAAAATAAGTGCAAAAAGAGATGAAAATCAAAAGGGGGCTGTGTTTTGGTTCACGTTTGAAACAATCTATGCTTGACCTCACGTAGAAAGACTCAAGAGGAGAAAGAGAGAATGAATGATTCACCTTCTTTTATCCAGTTTTTCCCCTTTTCCTTTAAAGAACTAGGACTGTGAGAGGGTAGAAAGCGGATTTGAATGGGACGCACTGATCTACACCAGCTGATTTAACTTTATAAAATACAGCTTCATTTCTGTGAATGATGTAATTTGCCAACACATGGAGTCCAGTTAGTTTTTCATTATATGAAAAAGTGTCCAAAGCGGACTCCACCTCAGTTTGTAACAAGAGATGTAACAGCCAAGTTGTAGGGGAACTCAGAGCATCTTGGATTTCCCAGATAAAAGCGAATGCAGATGTACGATTTCTGGTTGTGACCATAGCAAGCTGGTATTGTTGTTTGCCTATTGTTCTTAAAGCCAAGAGCTAACCTAATCCATCATGCCCTTGACTAAAGCGTTTGTTGTAGAGGCCATAAAGTAGAAGTAGATTGTATAACTTCTTTATGACAGCTTAAATCAGCTCAAAATATTCAACACCTGTGGTGAAAAAAACCTTTGGGGTGCTAAACAACCTTTTCAATACAGTTACCTTTATTGTTCATGTCAAAACGTTTTTTACCTAACTTTAACCATATCATGTTACCTGAACGTGTCAAACGCAAGATGATTGCAAAAGAATGTTACATTGTTTGTTCCACTTTGTAATCCAAAACCTTGAGCGTAAACCAGGAAAAGTGGTTAACATTGCTTTGTCCTCCACAACTAACTGCCTCAATCTTGCTTCAAGGACCATTTTTTCTACCAGACTGTATCCAATGTGTCAAAACAGCAGAATGTCAAAGAGAGCTTATGTTAGATGATAAATCTCTCTCGTCTGAATTAAACTGATGTACTTGAACTGACTTGTACACTAAGAGCCATAATCTAGAACAGATCCAAAAGACTACCGACTGAGTGAGCTTGACAAATGTTTGTTTGACAGTGCCAATGAGTAGTGCCAATAACTTGCTATTAAAGAAAGCTCTGCACAAATTGTAACACATGGACACACACAGGCACACACACACACATGTATCTTTGTAGTTAATGCCCTGTGTTTTTAATCAGATTAACAATTCAAGCGCTTGATGATTGTTTTAATGTCAAGATGGCACTGCTGGCCTTTACAGCCAAAAATCGACCCGCCCCCTCATCTTTCCCGGAAATGTAAGAGTGCCTGGAAATGATGTGCGAGTATGTTCCTGCATCACATCAGTCGCCTATATGACTCAAACATGACGCACATGTTAACAAGCATCATCAACTCACACTTAATATGTGTGCTGTGAGCCTCTGATTCACTGTTTGAGTCACTGACCCATATATTGTACATAGAAACAGTTCCATACAATCATCCCTGCTATGGTGATCTAGCTCATTTGATTGTATAATAGTCACAGTCTGTGCAAATGTGGGTTCGAGAAAATGATATAGCAGAGACAGTGAAGGTTATTACAGTGTACAGAGTACCGAGTTCTGGTCTTTTCCATGACAGGAAAACGGTTTATCAGCAATCTTGTACCTCGCAGACTGGTAGTTGTCTGATGATAAAGTACAACGTGTTTCCATGGCAAACATAACTAATGCATTTATTGTTTGTTTTTATTGTTTTAAACTCTTGCCAAATTTGTAATTATGACTGTAAAAGAAAAGTTCATTCCCTCCACCAAAAAGCCCAGCATGCCATAGTAAACAAGGGCTGTACAAGGGCTGTTATATTTTACATTAACCATTGCAGCTCCCAAGCTGGGCTGTTATACAACAGTAATGGACGGTGGGAGAGTCCCATCATCCCCTGCCAGAACCACAGCTGTGGTCACAGTGGAGCAATGCACACATTCTGGTTCCATAACTCTCCAGCAGATATAGGAAACAGAGAGCATGAGGGACAAAGAGAGACAGGAAGGTTTGATGTAAGATAAATTAGGTTATATGCTACAATATATGAGCATTACAACAATCCCCCAAAATTCCCAAAACGTGTTCCCAAAACGGTTGCATTTGAGGTTGCACGTATGTTCTTTGTGTTGCTTCTTCTTCTTCTTCTTCTTGTTCACCATGAGATCGATCAGATTTCATTATGACAGGCGCCATTAACTTCAATCTTGTGAGCTAACCTGAACCTGGCGCTACGGCGCTCCGCTTCTGCCGTCTTGGACAATGGGCAGACACCACAGGCAGATGGCACATAAACACACACACACACACACACACACACACACACACACACACACACACACACACGGAAGCTTTTGCTGCCAAGAGACCCCCCATTGAGCCAACTCCAATCAAAGACCAGCATTTCAAGAATGAGTCGGCCAAACACTGTGTATATATCTGCTGTGTGTGCTGCTATAGCTGATCCACTCATGTATTCATCAGGTCTTAATATCCGGTTCCCTTACTGTCTTTTGACTACTCCAGTCATGTTATAAGAGAAGAACGACACAGTGTCTTCAGGTACTGGCAGTGACTTCCCACACTCCCAAATCACAGTAAGCATCAGCTTGAATGATTAAAAACACATGTGGGCCAGGGGCTTCAGGGAGTTTAAATGTGATAAAACATCCTTGTTCAGCATTTGTTCCCTTTTTCTTTTTTTTCTTCCCTTTGAGGACGTTCACACAAAGAATCCCAGACAGACCAATCAGGATACTGTTTGTCGTTAAGGTTGTATTCACAGAACCCCTTAATGGCACTGGGACCCAGTCCAGTGAAGAATGGTGGGTCATCCTGGACAGTCCCACACTGCCAGTACCGGAACTTGCTTGGCCTACAGAGAGACAGCTGAACATGCGCTCATGTTACTTGTGTGACTTGACTCTAAATCAGCAGACTCATAAATGCTTTCCCTGTTTTGGGTGGAACCCGAAATCCTTAATCCCTTAAGACCTCCAATATACAATATAAACTCTTTGGCTTTCTGCAAACACACTCACACATGCATGCATGCATGTACACACGCACCAATGCACACACAGAGAATATAGTTTGGTTTAAAGAGGAAGCATTGGGAATACGTTGGAATAATGGGTTGTATAGCTTTTGGTATCCCATGCTTTTGTCATGTTCATTTGAGCAGACCCATTTCACTAATCAATCATTATATAACCCCCAGTTACTTTAACAGTCCTAAAGAACATACATACATTGCATAATAATTGTTCAATATATATTGAACAAAACCAATTTAAACCAATAACCTTGTGTTTTTGGTCAGCAATTGCTCCAAAGAGATACATGTTTTATTAGTTCAACAGGTATTGACAAATGGACCATATTTTGGGTAAAATATTGATACGGCAATATGCAGTAGGTAACTTTGATTGGCTCAAGGTTGATTCAAGGTCTTGATTCAAGTCTTGAGTGTGTGTGTGTGTGTGTGTGTCTGTGTCTTACCACTCTACTTGTGCCAAACTTTCACAAACAAAATATTCTGGACTTTGCTAATGTATCTACTCTAACTACACTTCAAAACAGATCACCATTGTCACTGTACCAATGAAATCTTTCATCACCTGCTAAAAGGAATAGCACCCTGTAGCACTGACGGCATCATGAGTGCGTCAAACACACATCTGCTTCAGATCTGCTCCTCTTGGGAGGGCCCTTCAATTTGCATCCCGACCCAACAGATCTGGGGATCGTCCCCATCGCCCTGATAGTGCGCACAGCCTGACCCGCAGTCCCCAGGGGGTGAGAATGGTTAGCCTCACCTCCTCTGCACTGACCCTGCACCAGAGCCCCTCAGGGCAGCGTACTCAGTCCTGTATTTCCCTGTCAACGCCTAACCATGTGGTCACGCCCAGTTCAAACCTCCGATCTTAAGTTCCCAGACCACACCACCATCCTGGGGCTCGTGTCCAAAAACCATGGGGCCGCCTGCAGAGGGGAGTTCAGAGCCTTGGCAACAAGGGGCCAGGAAAAGCAACCCATCATTCAACATATGCAATCCAAAAGGGATAATCGTCGACTTAAGGTAGGGGCCAGGACCATTGCCAGGTCCTGGCCATGGGACTCAGCAGTTTAAGCTGCCTAAAAGTGCCTATTCTTCCTTCCTTTTTGCATGTATGTTAAAACTCTCACTAACTTCTATAGGGCCACCACCGTGGGCATCCTTTATGGTTGCATCGCTGCCAGGTACCACAGATGCTCTGCTGCAGAGCAGCAGGCTCTCCAGAGGGTGGTGAAGAAAGCGGAACACTTCATTGGCTACCTTCTCCCCTCCTTGCAAAGCATCTCCCACACATGATGCCTTAGGAAAACACGGGAATCCACAAAAGACTACAGCTACCAAAGCTATCAATTGTTGAAGTTGCTGCCGCCTGGTAGACATTACCGAGCATCCAGGCATGGTCAACCATGCACACAAATATGTTTTTTCCCCCAGGCAAACAGGCTTCTCAGCCAGCCAGGTTAATGTCAGCGATCACATTGGTCTATCCAATGTATTCACTGATCACTTCCTATGGACATTTAATTTACATCAACAAATTTTAATGTTCATATTTACAGAAATCGTACACTTTGTATTTATAATGCTCTTATTCCTATATCTATATTCACAGGGCCCATATGGTGGCCCTTTAGTTACTGGTGGCACTTGTACAACTAGCGTTTTCATTTGATGACACCCAAACAAATTTGGTTGCACCCTTTTATTTTGACAATTTGTCACAGTATTGGCATATCCTTTGTCGTGCACAATCCATCTGTGGGCATTCATTTGAAAAGATGAACTGAACAATAATAACAGTTTTGTAATGAAGCAATATACTTTTTTTTTGGATTTGCCAGTGTTTTTCTTTTTCTGGTGATCCCTCATCCAGAATCGTGTGTATTTTGTTTGCAAGATCTTATATTGAATAGCACTAGTACTGCGGTGCAATATAGTAGAAACTTTGCCCAGTTTACAAACCACCTCTTTCAGCCTGCACTCACACCAGCAACTCTACAACAAAATTACTTCATTACCACCAATCATATTAAACACCTAACAAGACATTGAATCTAATCTTCTGATGAGGTTCCTTCCTTTCTAGTAAGAACCACTGCCCAGCTGTGGCGCTCCAGGGCTCATCCGGTCTGAACCCCGCTTTGAATTAAAGCTCTGCTGTAAACGATTTGGACTCGGACATGATGTGGATTTGAAAAAGCCACTGACTTCCTCCACACAGTCTTTACTCATGACATTGTAGTTTATGATTTTAAGCGTTATTCCAGGAACATATGTGTTCTATCCAATTGAACCGTTCAGAATTTAAATGGGGGAACAGAAAAAATGATGACGTTTGTCAACTAATATCAGTGTGGTGACAGCCCTGTTTTGAGATGTTGCATGGTGCCTCTAGGAAGGAGCATGGTGGTGCAGGGACACTGTTATATTGTTTAGGGAGAACCCTGAGATATATTTGTATATTTCAGTTATTTCTGCCAGATACATACTATATTTTGCACCTATCGAAGATTCTAAAATGATTTTTTTCTATGCCTACTACATAAGTGTTGCTGCCACGTCCATGAATTTCAGTGTTGCATATGGTTGGCATATGGTTGATCATTACATATTCATATTTGTAAGTTTTTTTTAGTTTTGGTTTTTTACAAGGAACCAAATATACAAAAGACTATAGATTGGGGCTTATGTTGCTTGGGAATAACCCAATGTATCAACACCCTTTCTATCTTATATAATTACCCAAATATTTACAGTTTTACCATATGGCTTTGAAGGATGAAATGTAAAAGCCACATTAAGGTCTGTGTATGTTGCATGCACTCAAATCTTTCATCCCCCCATACATCCTGTCTGGCTGAGGTTGCTGCTGCAACCCATTATTTTATCAACATGTAACTGAGCAGGACTGAGCAGTCAAAATGCACACTATCCTTATTGTTCTTTACCCGGCAGGGCACGCAGCCCACTTCTTCTCAATTGTACGCGCCTTAGACAATCTTGTTTCTGTCTTATGTAGGAAGGGAAATGCTACAACATTGCAAATAATCATTTGACGGAAGGAAAACTGATGTTGCCAGTGCTTAATCTGATATTCTGAACGGACATGACATCTGCTCCTGGAATGGGTCATCACAGATGTTTTCAGCTTATGTTAAGCATCTGGACACCAAATATGTGTGCGTACATGTTTAGCCTTATCCACCTGGGTGTTGGGGCTCACAGCATTGGAACCAGTGCAGACATCCAGACTAGAGCAATGTAAATAGTAGGCTGGATAAGAATTGGTAAGGGAATGATTGGATTTAAGATAAAACTAAATTGGAAGGCCCTCTGTGTGATTTCATGCAGACGGTGAAGAAATCTTGACAGGACAAAAGGGAGAGAGAAAGAGAGAGACAGAGAGAGAGAACATGGCAAAATGGGTTGTGGGAAGGGTTGGGGTGTGTGT
>JAOPUA010000147.1:8144106-8161230 GCA_027122455.1 Trisopterus luscus | reverse complement strand
CTCAGAGGAGATTGATGTTGGTCTCTCAGTGCTGTACAGAGAAGAGGCTGGAGATGGTGTTGTCCTTGTACTGTCAGATGTTTCATGGGTTTCTGCTGTCGCCAATGGTTTCTCTGTGCTGAACAAAGATGTTGCACTAACTGTTTCAGTCTCTTTGGTTGAAACATCGGATATAGAGGAGTCCTCCTCCCCCGTTGTTGTAAAGAAGCTTTTCTCTGGTCTAATAGACGTTTCAATGGGAGTTGACTTTGTGGACGGTTCTTCTGTGCTGCCCAGGGAGGATGTTGGTATGTTAGGAGAGGTAGGTGTAAACATATCAGGGGTTCCTTCACCTGAACCACCTTCTTCTGTAACATGAGGAATGATCTCTTTCTTCTGAGTTACAGGCGATAGAGAAGACTTTCCTGTCAGAGCTGTGACAGCACTCTCCTGTTCTACAGATGGGACCATGGTTGGTTTCTCAGTACTTAACAAAGAGGAGGCTGTGCTAACTACAGTCTCTGATGTACCGGCTGCATGATCTACTGAGATGTCTTTTTCTGTCGATTTTATCTCAAAACTTGTCTCTGACTTATCAGTTGAGATTGTTGTTGCTTTTTCAGTAGAAAACGATGAAGGTGCAGAAGTTGTAGACATCGTAACAGCAGCTTCCTCTTTGTGTGGATCATCTGTACTTGACACAGAGGATGATGTTACAGTAACACTTTCTTGTGTGGACACATCAGATGTTATGTCACCTGAACTTGCTCCAAGAGTTGAGGACAAAACTGAACTATCTTCTGGTGTAACAGAAGATGTCTTAGATTTACTTGTTGTAAAGCTGTATTGAGACTCAGAGGAGATTGATGTTGGTCTCTCAGTGCTGTACAGAGAAGAGGCTGGAGATGGTGTTGTCCTTGTACTGTCAGCTGTTTCATGGGTTTCTGCTGTCGCCAATGGTTTCTCTGTGCTGAACAAAGATGTTGCAGTAACTGTTTCAGTCTCTTTGGTTGAAACATCGGATATAGAGGAGTCCTCCTCCCCCGTTGTTGTAAAGAAGCTTGTCTCTGGTTCAATAGACGTTTCAATGGTAGGTGATTTTGTAGACGGTTTTACTGTGCTGCCCAGGGAGGATGTAGGTCTGCCAAGGGAGGTAGATGTAAACATATCAGGAGTTCCTTCAACTGAACCCCCTTCTTCTGTAACATGAGAAATTACGTCTTCCTTCTCTGTTATAGGAGATAGAGAAGACGCTCCTGTCAGAGCTGTGACAGCACTCTCCTGTTCTACAGATGGGAACATGGTTGGTTTCTCAGTACTTAACACAGAGGAGTCTGTCCTAGGTACAGTCTCCGATGTACCGTTAACCGTTACTGAGCTGTCTTTTTCTGTCAAGGTTATCTGAGAACTTGTCTCAGTTGGTGTTGATGTTACTTTTTCAGAGAGGAAGGACGAAGATGCTGAAGTGGTAGAGATTGTAACGGCAGCTGCTTCTTTGTCTGGGTCATCTGAACTTGACATGGAGGATAATATTACAGTGACAGTTTCTTGTGTGGACACATTGTATGTTTTGTCATTTGAGCTCACTCCAAGAGTTGAAGACAAAACTGAACTATCTTCTGGTGTAACAGAAAATGTCATAGAATCACTTGTTGTGAAGCTGTGTTGAGACTCAGAAGAGATTGATGTGTGTGACTCAGTACTGTACAATGATGAAGCTGGAGATGGTGTCATTGAACTGTCAGTCGTTTCATTGGATTCTGTTGGCTTTTCTATGCTGAACAAATTAGTTGATGTGTACTCCTCCTCTGTTGTTGTAACAGAGCTTGACTCTAGTCCAATATTAATAGTAGGTGACTTTGTTGACAGTCCCTCTGTGCGTGCTAGGGAAGATGTAGGTGTGTCCGTAGAGGTCTGTGTCAAAATATCTAGAGTTCCACCTGAACCACCTTCTGCTGTGTCTGTTACACCATGACTAATAACTGTCTTGTTGGTTGAAGGCAAGAATGAGGAGCTTTCTGTCTTAACTGTGACAGCACTCTCTTTTTCCTCAAGGGCCTCAACACTGGTGGGAGAAGTAGATTTTCTCTCCTCAGGTGAAACTGTTGTTGTCCCAGTATTGTACGAAGAAGCTATCCCAGTCTTTGTGGTAAACATGTCAGTGGCTTGGTCTTGAGAGCTGTCCATCTCTCTTGACGTGGCCAGTGGGATGTTTGGTGGGATCTCCGTTTCGGTTTCCATTGATTCTGAAATTGTTGAGGTATCCTGTGTTGTGTATTGGATGAAATAGTCAGTCAATGATGCCATTGTTGTCTTCAGTGTTTCAATGACACTGTACAGAGGAGATGCAGTTGTTTCAATCGACTCCCCTGTGGGACTGACGGTCTTAACTGATTCTGTGGTTTCCTCAGCTAAAGAGGCCGATGAGGGTGAGGATGGTCCTGAATCATCAATGACAACTACTCTATCTGACACTGTGGTTTCGTTTAACTGTGCTGTTACTTTATCTGGTGTACCTGTAGTACTTAAACCTGAATACACTGTGGACTCCAGAGAAATCTGTCCTCTCGTGGACAATGTCTGGCCAGTTGTAAACATGTCAGGTGTTTGAACCCCTGAGATCTCTTTGTCTGGTCTAGGGGGAATTTGGCTGGTCGGTTTTACTGTACTGTCTGAATAATCCCCTGTGGTATGAGCGTGAGGTGTTTCGGGGCTTGCCTGTGTGACTGTGTCCTTCTCTGTACTGATTCTCTCTTCGGCAGAATCTGGTCCATTTGTCAACGATGGATTCAATGTGGTTGTGAAAGCTCCCATCAAGGTTTGGGTTTCATGGGCCGGGTCTTCTGTGATTGTTGTTTTTGTTGTTGAGTCAGATGTGGGAAAGGCTACAGTCTGTGAAGAGGATGATGTGGTGGTCTGTACAGCTGAAGCAGCAGATGTGCTCCAGTTTCCCTCTGTGGCCTCGTCTCTATCTGTGTTTAGTTCGGTGGTGGCGGAACTAGAAACCTGGACACTAGACAACTCTGTCTGACTAACTTCTGAGTCACTTTTGACAATGGTGGGTGTAGCTACTGAAAAACCAAGCTCTCTGTGTGACGATGGCGTGCTGACAGTGGTAGATCCTTCATGAAGCAGAGTCGAGGGAGCCGACGAATGGCTTTCTTCAGACACTAGGGAGCTCTCTGCCACAGATGGTGTTCGTGTATCTATCAAATCGGAAGGGAAAGGTGTAGCCTCACTGAATACCTCTGTGGCCTCTGTGGCAGTTGTGATAGCTGCAGCTCCTTGTGTGGCCTGGGATCGAACCATGTCCTCCATTGTTGATGTGGATACAGTGGTCTTATCTATCGGTACAGGGCCCTGTGTTGTTAGCAAGTCAACCACTTCCGGAAGTTGAGGGGGTGTTGGTTCCACATTTGGAACACCAGTGAGATCGCAACCGGCCAAATCTGGGATTGGTTTGGATGTGGGGGAAACGCTAACAGCAGTGTATGAGATGACATCTGGGGCTCCGGTGCTACTAATGGGCTCAGCGTCCCCCGAGAAAAAGCTGCTCTCATCTGGTATCACAGGGCTGACAGGGGCCTGGAGCTCCTCACCTAAAACACAGAGTATGGATAAGCTGTTACAATTATTTGATGACCTACATGACTCATCTATTTGCTATGTTTCCATCACGTAAATGGCTATAACATAAAAGGTCAAATAATTGTTTCAGAATTGAGGCAATTAAGCCAGAAAGAATCAGCTACATCAGTTATTTATGTTTTACGAACCAATTTGGCTGAACATTTCAAATCCTTAAAAAAAGAATCATGTAAAAGACTGACAATGGAAACATTTTCAAGCAGTAGCTCTCCCGCCAAACCATAATTCAGAGAACCCGAAAAGAAAGTGTTATCAAGAGGCCAATCAATCAAATGAGTTATATCAACAATTTCAACAAGCTTTTCAAGGCACGCATTTTTAAGAGTTGTCACAGAGATATTAAATTCTACAAAAGAGTTGAGACCATAATAGACCATCAGCAAAAAAAAACATAACACCCCAACACTGCTACACGTGGAAATATTGCACTTTTTGGTTCCCTCACAGACTTGAGAATCAAGTACATGCTGGCTTATGAGAGGTTTACGCCTGCTGTGCTTTGAAACGAAAGGTCCCCCGTGGAGAGACCGAGGCACAGCTACGGCCCTGAGCAAAGGCAGACATCCTCTCCCCCCTCCCCCCATGAAGCAGCTTGAGGGGACCTAAAACACCACCCTGTGCGGTCCAAGCTGAGCAGCTCAGCGGAGAGCAGCATCCTTGCCCACGCAAATTCTGACTTCTGGAAACTACAAATTCACCTGCTCCCTTAAACCCGTCTTTTTTTGTTTGTTTTCTCATCGCTCATTGCTTATCGGAGTGAAATGTTTAGTTGCTGCCTTGACACATCCGTGTGTGTGTGTGTGTGTGAGTTTTTTTACATGGTTTGGGTGTGTGTGTGTGTGTGTGGCAGGTGGCCAATGAAATGCAGTGCGGATGTCCACATCACAGCATGTGAGCAAGCAAACTGGTATTGCGAGGCTGCATTTGTTTGTTAATGTTTATGTGTCACAGTTCAAATAACAACAGGAGCAGACAACTGCTTACGTACGACGACAAACAAGCAACCTTGCCTCCTTAACTATCCATCTTTATTTTTCCTTCTCTTTTCCCTATATGTCTTTCTCTCACGATTTCCTCTATTTGACCAGATCTGTCTGTCCCTCCCCTCTCTGTGTGTCTGTGTATCTCCTTCTGTTTCACGCAAGTAGTGATTCACCCAGATTACCAGTTGGCCAGGGAACATCTGCAGTAGCCCACCACTGAAAACGCATACACCTGGTCGAAACCATGCTGGCCTGGGAACTCACCGTTAGAGAATGTACAACATAAATGACATGCTCAATGCACAATCACAGCATTCACAACACCAAACCAATGTCAATTCTGTGTGGGTTGATGTGTCTTTGTCAGATGTATATGCAACATATGTTTATAATCCAAATACAAAAAGAATGTAGCAAGGAAAACAAATATGTTACAACACACTGATTATCAATTACACATCGAGTAGATTGAGTTGTATACACCGCAAAGGAGAGAACCACACCCACACGCGCACACATACATGCACCCACTCACATACCATCAATAAAATAAGAGATGAATCATATTAGCATGGTGTTGTTTCAGTATAGTATCCCTCATCCTGCTCCTATATTCATGCTCAACAAAGCCTGTGTTGCTAAAGAACTCTGCTCACAACAGATCATGATTCTGTGGTTATCCAAGCACTATGCCCTATAGGAAAGCTTCCCTTTTCAGGTCATGGAGGCATTGTGCATGGCACTCTGTCTGCTCTATTCCCTCAGGAAATCAGGACTAGGTGGGGTGGCTCCACTAGTTAACAAATGTTCCATTCTCCAAGTAAAATATTGTTGACAACTCTGCCCATGGTGCTGCAATAAATTCGGTCCACCAAGTCTTTTTTGTGTCAACATTCAGCAGGCCGCTAATGTGTCATAGATTAGCACTGTGTACATAAAACTGCATTGCCACATTTCTCCATTGATCACAAACACCCCGCCCTATTGAGAAAGCCAACTTTCTAAACATTAATTCTTCACTTACAGCAACGATGCAGCACCTAAATACTATGTGTAGGTACCCAACACACTAACCAAGGAGTCAAGGAGACGTGTTCCAACGTCTTTTCTGGCCTACAGCACACTGTGCGGCAGTAAAAATAAAAAGCTATAATCATGCTTGTTAGCCAGGTGGCCCTGGGCTCTCTTCACAGTGAGGGGAGAGTCTGTGCTAGCCATGACATCAACGATGAGGTGGTGTCCAGTCTGAAATGTGCCCAAGACAGTCAAGTCATCTGTGCTCACTCAGGTACAATGCCAACACCCCCTTTTTTTTTTTCCATTGCCGGTTTGTGCTGTCAGTAGGCCTCCTATTGGCGTAGATGCCTAGTCCATACTTTATACATTAGTCATTTAAGATACTTAACCCCCCCCCCCCCACACACACACACACACACAAACATTTCTCACAGACAATATTGGCCAGATTTCTCCATGTTAATTAGAAGATTGCCATCAAGCAAAGCATCATATCCCTACACATGGGCATAAACATTCCCATATATATGTTGTTTCTCTCTATCCCCGAAAAGGTGCTTGGCAAAAAAGTGATTCCTGATCACCTGACACCTAGTGTACAGCTACACTAGCAGCAATTACTGACAAAAGCTCTGGAGACGTTGCCAAATTACCAGGCCATTCCACGAGACCCTACAATTTCAGTCCACTCCTTTCCTCGAAACACGAGAGATGCTCTTTAGGGACAGGGAGTGAGTCATCGTGTCAGCAATGTCTGATGTTCAGACCAACGGAAAAAATAAATGTTTAAAAACCACACAGCTGCTGTGCTCTGTGTGTTGCCTGAACTCAAATCACAGGATCATTCCTTTGGATTGAATATTCATAATTGTTTTTTTCTATTATTGAATATTATAGAAATTGTTTTTTTCTATTATTGAATAACCTTATCATCGCTTTTTTCATTATATCGTGACTAATGCCTTAAACAATTCCAGTCGGATAGTTGTATAGGAAAATGTGACATTTACTTAATCTCAGTAAATGTTTGCAATATTTATATTTTTGTGTATGTAGGATTCTTACTACCTCTTTTCCCTTAAAACGGTGCAGCTTAAACTCAGCATACAGAGTAGAATTGTAACAAAGTAAAATAATGTAGAGATAAATACTTATATATAAAAGAAAAGACTTAAGTTTAGCATGGCACTGACCTGCATCCAGCTCCTGTTTCTGCTCTTCAGTGGTGAGCTGGGTAGTTTGTCCCTCGGGCACCAAAGACCCTGCAGCCTGGGTCGGGTGCTCCGTGGTGGAGGCTCTGGTAGAAGATATCAGGTACTCTGCATCAATGGCCGTCGCTGTTTCCTCATCATCCGTCAAGACCTGTGGGCCGGAATCTGGAATCTGAGCCTGGGTCTCATCGAACACTTGGACGCTTGAAGCAGACGTGACCCGATCGTCACTGGGGGGTTCACTGTCGATGACGGCGGTGGGGGCTGTCGTGTGTTTGGAGTGAGTGGTCCTCGACGTCACACCCGGAAGCTGTGGTGTCGTCGTCATGGTAGCCGCGATTGTCACGTCGCCTTCCACTGGCGTTCCAACATCCTCGCCGGTTGAAGGTGTGGTGGGGGGCACTTGGGTGGTGGTGGTGTCCCACTCGGTGTCCCCCCAGGTGCCTCTTGTGTTGCACATAAAAGTGGTGTCTATAACTATGTCTGTAGTGGGTACAGCAGGGGCTTCAGTTGAGGCTAAATGCTCCTCCTGGCCAGGCTGTGACGATTCAAATGGCGGCCGTCCCTCTAGAAGTATCCCAGGCTCGATATCATCAAAGGGGTCTGGACTATAATCCTGGGGGTCCGGCCAATACGTCTCTGGGATTGTCGTGGTTGATTCAGTGAAGCTGACCAACTCTTCTGAGGTCCCTTCGGCGGTGTCTGTGGTGAGAGTGTCATAGGGTCCGGTCATCTCCGTGGTGACTCCTGGTTCAAGGACCGTCTCCTCCGTCTTCCCGACGGCGAACATGGGCTCCGTGCCGGTGGGGGCTTGCTCCAAAAGGATGTGTGGTTGCACGGTGCCCACCTGAATCACCTCATGATCGTCTGGTTCCTCGGTGGGCCAGGAAAGGTGCTCTGTCTCTGCGTCATGGGTATAGACGCCGGCGGTGGCGTCTGAACCGAGGGTGCTTTCTGACGTGGCCCGTGGCGCCGGAGAGATGGTCCTGCGTTGCACGTCGCGCGTCATCTGCGTGTCGTTGCCGCTTTGGGAGTCGTCGACACCGTACACAAGGGTGGCGGTCTTGGTGGCAGCGGCATCAGCCTCCGTCTCCACCTCCTGCGCGGCGGTGGAGACCAGGAGCTCTTCCATGACCTCAGCACCCGAAGGAGTGGGACGCGGCGGGGCCATGCTGGTGGAAAACATGGAGGACGACGCCCCAGACTTCTCCTCCTCCTCAGCTGTTGCCGATACAGATTCAGAGCCAGGCGCCAGGGTGGAGGTGCTGCTCCCCACGGGGGACAGGGTGGTGATGGAGCCGGGTGGGGTGCCAGTGGTCGATGGCTTCTCGGGTGAGGTTGTGGTCAGTCCAAGTAGAGACATTTCCAAAATGGAGGTCTGGTGGATCCCTTCTTTCTGCCCTAATCACAATACAAAGAGACAGAGAGAGAGCGTTTTACTAGGTGAGAAGGTAAATAAGTCATTACATTGGGTATCATTGAAGCCTAGAAGAATTCTCAGCAAATTTACGCTTACGTACAAATATTCAATATCAAATTGTTCAGCATGATGAGCTGATTGCTCATATGGACCATATAAGAAGTAGTTTAGATAGCTTTCAAGATTATATTGCACTATAAAAGGTTTCTATACACATACGTATGAATACATACGTACACAAACATACAAAAAACATGTATATGCAGATATGTAGATACATACAGTACATACAAACATACATTCACATACGCACACTGATAGATAGACATACCAAAACATACGCATACATACATATCTTACCCTAGAAACACCCTAACAACGCCCTTGCAACCACCCAGAATACCTTAAAAACCACCACAAACACCCTAGCAACCACCTAGAACACCCTAAAAAAAACAGCCAGAACACCCAAGAAACAGGCCAGAACCGTCTAGCGATCACCCGGCACACCCTAGCAACCACCCAGAACATCCTAGCAATCACCCAGAACACCAATTCAACTGCCTACAACACCTGACCAAATGCTCAAAACAACCTAGCAACCGCCCCAAACACCCGACCAACTGCCCAGAAAAGCTAACTTACTACATATAACATAGCAACCCCATAGCAACCAGCAAGAACACCCCAACATACACCCAAAAGTTTTGTTCAAAATCAACAGCCTGTCCACTGCAGTGACCAAAGAATAGGACAAAGGAACGGTCACTACACCCGATAAACAAGATGATCATCGTCATTTCGTATAAGCCTGGGAAAGTTCCGCCCATGTTACACTGTATTGCACAAATTATTTATTGAACAAGCAAGTTCACTTGACTCCCAGGAAGCTGTTTATGAATCATATCAATAAGTTGAATTATCGCTAAAGAGAGAAATTGGCATGAACGCAAACAGAAACATTGACGTATAAAAACTGTATGGTATGTAATTTGTCAATTCCCTTGCGTTGTTTTGAACCACAAGCATTAACATAAAGACATACCGTGTTACACAAATTCAACAAGAGAGAAATAGTTAGAAACGATACTAACCAATTAATCCCCAGAGCTCAACTGCTCTGTTTCCCAGAAATAGTTTCTGTGCCTTTTCAATAATGACAACGTTTGGAAGAATAACTCTGCTGGCTCTTAAAGTCACTCTGTCAAGCTAGTATTGTTCTTATGTTCACTATTGTGTCTTTTAATCATGCCCCTTGGCACAGATTATAACAGGCTGGTTGACGGAAGGCAATTATAACACAATGGACATTTTTGTTTTCTTACTTTTAGACTGAAAGCATTAATTAAATCTTTAATGAATCTTCTGTGTTGGTTTTCAATAAAGTTGAGTTCACTAGTGTGTCTTCTGTGGTCCAGCAGCATCTGGACAGCTGTTGAGTTCAACTTCTCAGCTGGGACTGTCAGCTGCCTTGAACTCAATACACTATCATCCGTAGGATAAGTAGAGTTCATAGGACCGTATCCAATGGCACAGTTACCCATTTCATGGCATCACCTAGATCCCTCTTCAGCTTTCGTACTTCTTCCCATAAAGGTCACTCACTCTCTGCATCCTTTCCCCCCTCCCTCTGCCTCTCTCTCTCACTGTTACTTCTGGCCATAATAAACAGTAGTATAGAGGGGCTACATGAGGACACTCCCCTGTGGCGTCAGATTGTGTAAAGCAGACGCCAGCTGTGGACCATTACGCACCGTCCCTCCTTCTCTGTGTGACTATCTCTGATGTAAGGTGCGCGCCACTTTTTCCTTCACAAAAAAATAAAACCTTGTACTGTTCAAAGTGGTGCATTATCCCACTGACGGGTTTTTTGTTATTCCTTATTTTTTTGGTGCTGTTGCAGTTACTGGGGCCTTTGTTTTCTTTCTGGCAAGTACCGAGGACCAATCAGAAAGTAATTATCCTCATCTGCCCTCTGGACCACGCCCCTCTCCGCTCTTTTCGCTGTGCGCAGTCTTAAGTGACTTGTGTTTACATCGCCAGCCTTTTTTCCCCCTCTATTGTGAGCCCAGGAAATGAAGAATTGTGTTGCAGTAAAAGACAAGGAGGGGTACTTGAGGAGCACTTAGGCAGGGGTAAATACAACATCAGCATGAGGGCAGGCGGGGGGAGAACGCACAGCAGTGGAGGGAAGTGAGGGCGGCCTGTTTTGATGCCCTCTGAACCCCGTGGAGACTTATCACCAACAGAGTTAGCCGTGACTGGCCTGACGGGGGGGGGGGGGGGCAAGGCTTATCTGCCCAACCCCTCATTTGTTAAGATGGAAAGGGCGGGTCAGAGGTCACCAGGGATGACTGAATTTAGACGTTCAGTAGTAGCTTTGTCCATTATCCAACCGTCTGCTCTGATAAGTACGAGTGAGAGTGACAGAGGAAGGACAAAGTGTGACAGCGGAAATGAGAGGATAAAGGCGTGGAGGTAGGGAGATAGTGAGGCTAAAAAGGCTGACAGGTGGGATATTTCTAACTGTTGCTATTCCAGTCAGTGGCTTATTTCAGCCGTCATTGCCCTGGAGGGCTGCGATTAGCAAAGGACACTGACATTTGGGGAGATTAGTCTGCTTTAACAAACATAGGATCAACCATGAAATGTAACATGAGGCTTTTTTAAATGGTTCATGTCTAATTTAGATGAATATGTTGTACCTCTCTAAAACCATGACTTTCACTATGATTGCATGCGTACACAAATAACATTGCAAGCAAATTTAACATCTTAAAATGGTAGCGTTGTAAATTTAAGCGTTGTAAAAAAGTTTCAGAAGTTAGCAATTTAATGAGAGTTGGTGCAAAGTTACGGAATCGATTGAGCTAGCCTCAAAGAATTAAATACAATAAAATAACATGAACAGCTTGGGACTATTTAGCTTAGTAGTTGCTTCTTCTCAAATGAGCTGGTTCATTTGGCTCAGAAACACCATAGGGCTTAGCATTATGATATCACCCACCCCTTGGCCAAATTATGTCGCTATGGCAACAGGCGGGAAAACCAAAGTGAGGTCAGAAGACCAGAAAGACACTGTAGACTGCTAGACCAGTCCACCACATAAAATACTCACTACTCAAAGGAAAACAACAGTTCAGTGAGTGTGTGTGTGTGCGTGTGTGTATGTGTGTGTGTGTGTATGTGTAAGTATGTGTGAGTGATTGTATATGGAGATGCAAAGAAGCGGAGGATCCAAGGGCGGGGTAGCCAACTCTTTCCCACATTAGATCATAGTTCAGCGTGGCCAAAGCCTGGTTCCAGGCAAAACTACTGCTCCCTATTCCGGGCCTGTTCCAAGAAACCAGAAAATGTGTCGCATAAGAATATTACAGAAAATTTAACCACTGTACCTCCAAAACAGTAAGCTCCCAGCTTCTTAGAAGGGTCCGGGAAGCCAGTTTGGTTTTTGTAGCGATACATGGTTCTGACACCCAGCAGGCCTCTGCCGCACTGCATTCTGGGTACAGCCACGGGGTGTCGGACGCTGCCGTCGGAGAGCCAGCCGTAGTCGCATTGGTCCAGGCCCTGCCTCCACGCGGAGTGGAGCTGGCCCGGGGACGCCAGCACAGCGTTCCTCTTCTTGCACTCTTCCTCTGCCTCCTTCAGGGTCATCTTGCGGGGCCCCGGAGTGTAGTACACTTCACCTGGAACGTACGTGAAACCCATTTTAGATTAGACGCCCGATGTCAACCGTCCACCTGTAGCAAGACGCCTGATCAATAGTGGCTCCTGAATGACATATATCTACTGCAAGATCGATAGACAACTGAGTTGCTCTGTGGAGAGCCTGCTTAATGAACTTGCCCAATCAGACACTGAATAAACACACAGAAATACATTAGTGCATGGATGTGTGTGTGCAGGGGATGGGTAGAATACAAATTATCTATTGAGGGGCTGAGTTGGGGTTCACTTAAGCTGGATGTTTGGTAATTACAATAAATGACCATAGATCTACATTTTATATTTGCAGAAACCAAATGATGTGCACAATCTGACCATTAGACATGAGGTTATTATACCAGTATATAAGGGTATAATCTAAAAAGCTTGGGCTCGTTTGATATTATATTCATTTGGTGAGGAGAAGGAAATAATTGTTCTCATCTGTTCAATGTTATGTGCGTGCGCAAAAAGGTTCCAGACGTTTGTTTTGTTAAGGTTGTTCCATTCAATTGAACTTAATCAGTAAAGTTACCAAATAAAGTTTTCACCTGCCATGTTTTAAAGGATACACTTGCCAACTAGATTAAACATGACTTTTATTGGACATGACCAGACCAGAACCACCCAATCAGAACAGCTAACCAATAAAGCAAACTCCTCTTTTTTTCAAAAAAAGAAAAAAAAAAAAAAGCTATCGGATTTGACCTTTCAGTAGAAGGGCCATTAACAGCTCACAAAAAAAGATGCAGCTGTGAAGGGCCTAGGTCCAAAACATCACCCACCAACCTATTCAACACAATAGCACTTCATTCATCTCTCCATTATAGAGGTGGGATAGCAATGCAGACTATGTCCCTGTCCCGTCACTGAGTCTATCAGTGCTTCGGGTCATGAAGTTTCCACAGTAGGATTCCTCAGCTTCTTTATACCTTCGTACCTTCTCCGCTTCATTCCAGTGTGTTATATTTATTTTATGAGATGAATCGCTTTTCTTTTTTTTTGCATTAAAAGGGTCTCTGTGCTCTACTTTTCCAGTCGTCACCTTTTACAGCAGACTCTGCAGCATATGAAATGATGCAACATCATCCAATTAACACCGTAACATCAACTGGACGTGCACAAAGATGCCCTCTTTTAAAACATGAGGACTCTATGCATACACGTTTCAATGCTAAGAAGGGGGAATTATTATTTAATTTGGTGAGATGCAAGTGTAATTGTATGTTTATTTTTCTTTGTGTGTATCGGTGTGTGTGTGTCTGTGTCTGTGCGTGCGTGCGTGCGTGCGTGCATGCGAGCATGCGTGCATGCGTGCGTGTGTGTGTGTGTGTTTAAGGTAGAAAGAGGATTATATGATTATGATTAGTACTTTTTGAGAAACAAAACATCGACATAATGGGGACCCTGGGTTTAGCAGTGTTGAGACATAAGTTCACTTTAATAAAATCTATTTCACCAAAATGTGGTTGAAAATGTGTCGGCAGTCACTGTCAGAGCAGATTAATAATGTTGGCAGGACGTTAAGGACTTCTTGCAAGTAATGCCAAAAGAATTTGAAGGAACCATTTTCACATATTTGTTGGTGACTTGAAAAAAAACATCATGGTGTGAACTGAATCCAGTTTGTCTCTCTTTCACTCGATCTGAATGTTGAAAATAATTGGCTCTGACACACTGCATCTAGCCAAGGAGAACTTCAATTCTAACTCACTGAATGTCTGTAATACATCAACATTTATCTGCAGCGAATGTTCCCTCACTCTTCTAACGCCCCGACATCGCGACTTCGTCTTACCATGGAGTTTGTCTACAAAGCAATAGACGTCATAGGTCTCCGTCGCTTTCCTCACTCCGTAGGTCCTGACGCCGGGTTTACCCATCAGGTTACCAAAGCAACCATGCCGAGGCTTGGTGATTGGGTACCTGAAAGGAAGGAACAAGGAAGGCCGGCGTCAGGGTGGACCATGAGCACCTCCTGCCTCTCCACCACAGCACTCTCTGCTCGAAGGGCCTACCAAGCGACCAGCTCAACAGCTGGTCGAGGTGTTGCTGTGTGAAAATAAACATGACTCAACATCAGAGGCTGCTTCCAACTGACCTCACTGTCTGGTCTGCGATCCAGCCTGCGTCGCAGTGGTCAAAGCCGTCCTCGTAAGCCGCTTTCAGTTGGTCAGGCGTGGCAATGGTGGCTCCGACCTTCTGACAAGTCTGCACGGCCTGCGCGTAGTCTAGGGTGTACCTGCTGACGCCAGCCCGGTAGTGGAAGACAACACCTAGGCAAGAAAATGGGGGGAAGGAGTAGATTGAGAAGCTTAGAAAATGCTATCATGATTGGTGACTGCTGATGCAATGCTCAACCACTGCAATAAATCAGTTGAAACCTCTTGCACGTCGTTACAAGGCCATGTGTCCAATTAAAAGGGGATGCATTTTTTCTTTAGAATGGAGAGTTTTAGCAATATACTGAGAGGATAAATAAAAAAGAGCTACAGTTCGCCACAATTGGGCTGGATGACTACGGATGATTTAGAGGATTCAGATGATGCCACGGAGATTAAATCTGCGCATTTGTGGTCCTCAAACATGAGCACAAGACATGATTCATTGTCCTAATTAACATTGCAGATAGTTGGGAGAGGGGACTGTACACCGCAAAAAAACTAAAACTATACCAGTATCCCCCACCCACACCCTATGAAATGAATCATATCTCTGTGAATCCATCTAGAAGGAGAACACTTACTCTCAAATGTGTTGTAATGATCCTTGATACACCAGGGTCAACACCCTATCTCAGCAAGGAGACAGCTGACAGAGAGAGTCTATTGCCGTAGCGGCACCGTTATGTCGACGTTTTGATAGGAATTTGAGGTTTAACCGTGGTTAAGAGTGGAATGGCAATTGAGGATAAATGTAAAAGTGTGTCTATGTGTGTCAGTGCTCTCTGAGATACAAAGCATGAGAACAGGGGCCACTAGTTTGGTTGGAGGTCCCTGGTAATCTCCTCTAACTACCCCATTAAGCCCATTGGCATGGTGGTAGTCCAGATAATGACGAAGATGCATGACATCATGGTGCAAGTTAGTGCCGGCACCAAATGCCACCCACTTTATTCCTTAATCATGTCTCTACACAAAGAGATGAAGAGGATGAATGGGGAAAGCAAAACATTCTGGTGATTGTATCTGTTCCTGATAAACATGGACACGGAAGGGTTTTACAACAAACTTCAGAGAGACATCGTTTTTGTTCCATGCAACATTCTATTGCCTTTTGGGAACACATTACTTTTGAAAGTAAGTTTGTGGCAAAGTTTTGCAAATATTCTCAGTGATTCGCTGCATTGGTCAATGATACAAAAAATTATGACTACCAGGAATAGAATCCTAGATACTAGAATCAAAGTTTGGCTAACCCGACCGATTCGACTTGGTCCTCCCATTGTTCATTTCAGGCATAATTTGTTTTTAAATATCAACACATCTGACGACAATCAACAATGATCTTGCGGCCCATGCGTGGACGTTCACTCACCGTTGACGTCGAGGCTGACGGTGTCCTGGGTGTCCTCAATGCCGTACATGACCTCACAGCGGTAGGTGCCCGCGTCACTGGCGCGCAGCTTGACCATGGTGAGCGAGGCGTCGCCCACGTCCTCCGGGTGGCTGGGCACGGACACGCGGTGGCGGTAGCTGGAGCCGATCTTGATGAGGCCGTTCTGGGCCACCAGCACCGTGGACTCCACCTCGCCCACCATCTTGGTCCACTTGATGCGCAGGTAGTCCCGGGTGAGGACGGTGTTGCCGTTGGCGCTGATGAGGGGCGGGGAGGTGGGGAGGGTGGAGAAGAAGCAAGGCAGGGTGACCTTCCCCGAGAGGGAGCCGCTCACAGGCTTAAAGATGGTCAGTGAGTCGGAAGCTGGAGAGGGAAGCGAGGGGTCAATGATGGAACGTCAGCCACATTCACTATCTGTGTTGCCTTGTGTGTGATGTTCATCCAAGTCATTCTGTTCAGGAAAATGTAATCTAGTGGTGTTTGAAGCTTTGTGATGCGGGTCAGTCATTCTGTGCTGTAATGCTGTAAAATGCCCAACCCATTTATATTGTGGGGTGAGACTGAAACTACACCCAGACCATTATAATAAATCGGAAGTCAAAAATAGCTGCTGGAGAGTCAACCGTCATTCTCAAGCTGGGTGTAGATGTGGGAACAAATAGCACACTGTCTCAACATATGTTGAGATAATATGGGATGTGCTTAAACTTTAGAATGTAAAAAAGTAAAAAGAATGATGGTAGAATAAGTTATTGCAGTATTTTCAATCTTAAACAGTAATAAGGTTGCAAATAGGTAAGGGATAGATAAGAAAAGGAAAGAATTGCTAATAATATGATCTGCATTTCAACACTACACCAAACTATCCACATACATCAAATGTGTGTCACACAGCTCTATCATAACAGCAAATGATGTAACAGTAAAAGCACCTCTCACCATTTCCTCTAGAAAACTACTGCTAAACCCCTGTTGATCCACCAGCACCACCACCACTCTCAACCCAACCCACAGACTTCCCAGCCCTGAGGAACCTGGGATCTGTCTGTTTCTAACTCGATGCCTGTGTGTTCAGCATGAGGTAGCACCAACACAAGGCCACAGCAAGATGCTGATTTACCTAGACTAGTCCCAGCATCAGGGAAGGAGCAAGGGGGAGGTAAGAGGGAAGGGGGGGGGGGAGAGGGGTATGTGTGTGTGTCAATGGTGGTAGAGGTGGTGGTTGGCAGGTGGGGACTTGGTCGTTCTAGTGACAGGGGGTGGGGGGGGATGAGGAACAATGCGGGGAATGCTCTGGAAACAGTGGTGGGACAGCCCCCGAGGCATGCGCGCTTTAACGGAGGGTCTTATTAGGATGAGCGGTGAAACCAGCTGTCTGCTCCAGAGGCCACGGCCTAATTGAAAGGTATCCATCCAGTGTGTGTGTATGTGTGTGCGAGCGTGTACATGTGCATGCGCACGTCTATGCGTTTGTGTGTGTGTGTATGTGTGTGTGTGTGTGTGTGTGTGTGTGTGTGTGTGTGTGTGTGTGTGTGTGTGAGTGACTGTGTGTGTGTGTTTGTGTGTTTTGGACTGAATAGAAACTGAGTTATAGAGAGTG